>QANZ01042333.1:0-10634 GCA_003254925.1 Chamaecrista fasciculata
CAATTCCACTTTGGTACCCTGATCTTTCAAAAGTGACACTTTGGTACCCTATTCTTTCAAAAATGTCATTTTGGTACCCTGTTCTTTCAGAAGTGACATTTTGATACTCTTTTCTTTAGACCAAGTGACACTTTGGTACCCTAAAAAAGGTAGAATAGGGTAACAAATAGTGAAAGAACAGGGTACCAAAATGTCAATTGGTCCAAAGAACAGGGTACCAAAATGTCACTTTTGAAAGAACAGGGTACCAAAATGATATTTTTGAAAAAATAGGGTACCAAAGTGTCACTTTTGAAAGAACAGGGTACCAAAGTGGAATTGGTCCATAGAACAGAGTACTAAAGTGGAATTTACCCTTTTTTAAAAAAAGAAAAACAGAGTTAATGTCTCGTATTAAATGAGTTGTCAGTTTGACATTTTGGAATACAAAATTGTCATATCATATGCATATTCCATTAAAATAATAAGGATTTATCTAACATGTGCCCTTAAGGCACATTTTAAGGTTTATTCTGATTGGTTAATAAAGTATCTTATATCTTGAAATTTACGAAAATTCATTTAAAAAATAATTTTCAATGTTTGAAAACTCATTTGATTAATCTAAAGAAACTTAACATGTACCTTAAGACACGTGTTAGAAGTACCCTAATAATAATACTACTAATAATGCATATTGGAGCATCCACGAAGCATCATGCATTGCAATTTTAAAATGCCTCATAATAAGTCCTATTATTCAGTGTACACTTCGATGTGTTTGTGTGCGATAGTAATGTAAGTATGTAACAATCGAAGTAATCATCAAAACTTGGAGATGTTATGGGACTGGATCCTCTGCTGTCCAGCACATGGTGCTGTGCGGCGAGGACCAGTCGCCGAGCGCCACGTGTGCGCCAATGTACATGTGGCGCTCGGCGATTGGTCCTCGTCGCACAGCACCATGTGCTGCACAGCAGAGGATCCAACGCCAGATGTTATGATGTTTTTTTATCTGTCCCATATCATTGATTTGGCTTAACATTTTTCTCATAAACCTCCCAAAAAAATCACAATTTGGATTTAGAGTTTAGACCTCTCCTACATTACCACTTTGGATATTTACATTAGTGGAATTAACAATAATATAGAAAAGGATAATATTAAACCATTTTAATCAGAAAACTTACAAGACTATTTGTGAGTTAATTTTTTGTAATAAAAATTCCTTCAAGGATTAAGAGACTATTGCCCATTTAAATATAGAAAGAAAGTCATGTAAACTTCCTCATATTTTTGCCATAAAATTTTCTCAATCATAAGTTTTATTTATTTTTTCTCACTTCTATAAGATTATGCAAAAAAATTGTTTCATATTTTCTCTCTATCATATTAATCGTACAAATTTTTTTTTAATATATGATTCTATTTATTTAATATACATTATAACATCTGGCCAAAAAAATATATGTATACATTATAACAAAAATACACAACTTACATAAATCCAATCCTTGAATATATTCATTCAAGCTCAAACTCANATATATATAAAGCTTCTAATTGTTACGTATATCAGTAAATATTTCCAATTCCATCATGTCCATCTTTTATTCTATGTACAGCAGGCTAGAACAAATCAAAACAATTCCTGGTTAAAAAATTTGCTAACCTATGCAGCATGTCTAAAAGAGATGCTGCCTTAGTCATCTTCTGATTCTGTTTTAAGAATCTGCCAATCGTCTCCCGATTCTAATTCTTGACTCTGCCTCTGTCTCCTCATCCTCGTACCATTAACTGCGCGATTTTCATTATTTTCGACGGGCCAGATGGCATTCCTAATCATTTCATTTGCTGATGTAGAGAAGAAAAAGAAAAAGTAATGAGCATACAGAATTTTTGCCAGATGAACACCATCCAATTCAACTCAAAATATTTCAATGACAACCAAAAGAAGAGGCCATAATTGCGCAATCTGGAGACTTCAGGTTTCACATAAATAATACAATATTAGAATTTTTCCTTTTCTTTGGAGAGAATTTGACCTTGGAAAGATGATGACAGCAAATTCATGTTTTGCTGCACTATCTTAGTAATAGGCTAAAATGCAAAGAACTCCCTTGAACTTTGGTCATTGTGCAAAAAACCTCCTGAACTTTGAAAAGTGATGAAAGACCCTTGAACTTTCAATTTTGTGCAAATAACTCTTTTTGATAAAATTTTCATTGAAAAAAAAACATTTTTTAGTTGTTTGGAAACTATTGATTACACAATAGTTCATTTTTAGTTTGTATCAATGTAAAATATAAGGAAACTTAATTATTTTGAATAAAAATCTTAACAAAAGGGGTTATTTGCACAAAAATAAAAAGTTCAGGATATCTTTTGTGACTTTTCAAAATTCAGGGAAAGTTTTTCCTTTCAAGTGAGTTTTCTGCATTTTAGCCTTAGTATTAGTAATATGCAATTATAGAGACAGAACTAAGCATGTGTACCTGTTACTACAGTTTTCACTATAAGTGATCTTGGAAACTGAAATTCAGCTTGGTGTGCACTAACAAACTTACTCTGCAATGTCAGAAAACAGTTAGTACAGGAAGAATAGAGCAAATGGCCAAGTCAAGCCCATTATATAATGAAGATACATATGAGGTGAGCTAAATCCCCCTACTTAACTCAGTATCGAATAATGTGACTGTCAATCACATAATTGAATCCTACTACCCAAATTCCAGAAAATATAACTCCAATAAATCGATGAGTTCATACCATTTCACCATACAAAAATTCCACAACCTGATCCAGTCTAGCTTGATGCTTAAGGAAAAGTGGACGCAAGTGACTCTCGTACATTTGCCTTGCTCCCTGTTAAAGAGGGATCACAGAATTTGTTCAATCTGTCATTACTTGTCTCTAAAATTTGTTAAATTAAATAAAAATAAAAGCAAGGCACGGTAAAGATTATCCAAAGAATGAAAGCAGCAGTAGTTTAACTTACATTGATAGTAGGAAGCTGAAGCCAAACAAGAAATGCAAATTTCATGTGGTAATAGAGTGGAAACCTGATGAAACATGGCAAACAAAGCCTTATCAGATCATGATACTTCATGAAAAATGTAAAAGGAAACGGAAACAAACAAAATCACAATAAGATAAGGGTGAAGGCATTATTTTATTAGACAGGAATGACATTAAGAAATTACAAGAGTATATAGCACTCATGTTGCTTGTATAGCATGAAGTGATTAAGATCTAATGTTATACAGATACAAATTCCTGTTTTAGAAAAAAAAAAGAAGGAAAAGTTTTCTAAGTACCGAAAGGACCGAATTATTCAAAATTTAATATGTTCCCCATTTACAATGTATACTTTATTTTTTTTGGCCGAAATTTACAATGTATACTTAACAACAACTAATCAGAAAACAAGAGCAACTATATTAGACAAACATTAGAGACATTGATTTCTAGAATTGTAAACAGAGAAACAATATCAAAAGCCACAAGACTATAAGGAGGAAAATGCTTCTCATAAAAGTAGTTACGAAACATAAGCATTGAAAATTTGGAATAAAAGTGAAATATAATACTACTGTAACAATAATAAGCATGAAATAACTTTGCTTAGCCATAAAAGAAAAGATAAAACAAAAGATAGGGTAACCTTCATTCACAAAAATAAAGTAAAATGAGGAAAAGGCAACACAGTACTTGACCATACCAAGAAAGAACTTTTTCAGCAAACATTTCTGCTACACTAAAAGATCCATAAGCTGCACATCACAATAGAGATAAGTATAAATAAATAGGCAGTATAAAGATATGATAATCATCAAAAGTCAACAATGGAAGAATATGGAAAATCCAACTTTGCAAAGCTAAAGGTTCTGCTTCTACATCTGCATGCAGATGATAAAAAAAATGTGAATAGTACTTAAGGCCATTTTCCATCTATAGTCCTCACATTGTCACAAATATTTGTTCAAATTTACAAGCAAGCAAATCAAAATTAATGAACAAAAAAGAAACAAAAGAAGCTTTCAGCAAGGACTTAAAGCAACGATGAAACAATTTAACAAAGCCGTTGTTGATCAAAAGTCATTTTTTTTAACCTTTCCTTTGGTCATTGGGGGATGGATGTAGGAGATCATGGAATACTTGGTGGCAAGTAAATAGTTGATGTTCCAATTACTTGAAAAATAACTTAATAATGAAAATGATATTGAATGAAAATTACAACCTGCCCAGTATGTCAGCCACCTTTGCTGCTCATTATGGTCTTTCTTCTCAATAGCTTTAAATGTCAAGTAAACAGGAAGTCCAAGCCCCACAGAACAACTATGAAAACCATTCACAAATAGCATCAGTGAAATGGACCTTGGGTCTTATTTCTGATAGAAGATAGAATGAATGCTATATCACCTTAATATTTTAACATGTACTTTTGTACAACAGAAGAATACCTTAGTTGCAAAAATCTTTACTAGAAGGGACTAAACACCATACATTATAAAAGCAAGGGTAAATTATACTTTGGTACCCTATTCGATAGACCAGTTTCACTTCGTTATCATATTATCTCAAAAGTGACATTTTGATATCATGTTCTTTGCACCGTTAACACTTTGGAACCCAAATTTATTTTTCTGTTAAGTTTTGATGACGAAGTCGTACGTGACCATCACACGCACAATAAAAACACCCAAATGCCCATTTTCCACTCATTTTTGACGCTTCAGACGCTAAAACACTAAAAAATCATGAAAAACACTGAGATTCGAAGTGAGGATTTTGGAGTGTTTTACCGTTTGAATCGTGAAAAATGAGAGGAAAATGGACATTTTGGTATTTTTACTGTGACGTGATGGTCACGTGCAGCTTAGCCGTCAAAACTTAACAGAAAAATAAATTTGGATACCAAAGTGTTAATGGTCCAAAGAATAGGGTTCTAAAGTGTCACTTTTGAGAGAACATGGTACCAAAGTGAAACCAGCCCATAGAATAGGGTACCAAAGTGTAATTTACCCTAAAAGCAAAGAGACATGATGCAATATAGGGTAAAACCCCCAAATATAAACGTACCATGCTGTACGAACAACAATATTAGAACCAAGAGGGCAGAGGAGCAGCCGCAACCCAACCTGAATCATATAAGTAATATATATGTCAGATTTCAGAGTAAAAACATCTTATCATCTAACCCAGCATAAAATAGCAATTGCACTAACAATAGATAATTCAGGGAAATCAATCATGACAGACCTTATGATCATGTTATGCATTTTTAAAAACAATTGAACACAATCTCCGAATTAAAACAATTATGTCTAGTCTTCAAATTTTGCTTCAAGTGTGTATTTTTGAGGTTTTGCAATGGGTCTTTAAAGTCACAATTTTCATCCCATTCTCTTTTTCTCCAATCCTTTTGCAATCAAAATCTACAACATGCTCTTTCTTCTTTCCCAAAAGTTCTAAAATCTTATACTTCCCAGTTCCCACCATGCCCTAATATAAGAACTATGGGGAATTATCATTAACGTCAAATAAACTCTCCGAGCATTCATGCTATTCAATTTCCATCATAGTAAGGTTAGGTCAATTAAGCAATACTTGATCATCATCCCCTATTTTAAGTTAAAGACAGGGAAAAATAATACACCCACCCACTAAAACACTAGTTCAAGCACAAAAATAAAATTCCAAAATTCTCAGCCAACCAAGTAGAAGAGAATTCGTTCTGTTCCCTTTCGTATAGTCAAGTGCAAACACAATAGTATTACAGATCTTTCGAATGAAGAAAAATTCCTCTAATTAATATCAAATTGTGGCTATTCAAAACTATAATAAATAGAGAAAAGAGAGAGAGAGAGAGAGAGAGATCACTTTACCTCACCAGGCAGACCCATGAGAGAGAATTGGAGGCAGAAAATTGAATTCAAGGGTTCTAATCTTACTCTGTTTCTGTGAGCGAAGCACTTATATCGTGACAGTTACGTTCCCGGGACTCCCTTTCAACGCTGTCGTTTTGTGCTCGTAGCGAATAGTAAATAATAAAATACAAAATATTGGAAGTTAATTAAAAAATAATTAAATAGCTTATTAGGTCTCCACTACTTTTTAATTTATTTTTGTTTCAAAATTTTAAATTAAATTTAAAAATTATTAAATAAATTTATTATTTTATATAAACTTGTAAAATAATAATTTGATAAAAAGATCTAAACAAAAATAATAATGTAAACTACTAGCAACATTGTTACTTTTATATATAAATTATAGTTGTTGTAATTGTTTAATTATTTAATATTATGATAAAAAAAAGATGTTATAAAAGTGTATTTTTATTCAAAAAAAATAATTTACTTCTTTAAAAATGATACTTTAATATAAAAATTATGTAAAATGACAAAATATAAGTACCAAGTGGCAAGTAGACAAAAATATATACAAAAGGCTTAAGTGCAATTTTGGTCCTCTAACTTTCGCAAAGGTCTCAATTTGATCCCCTAACTTCTTTTGTTGCATTTTTGGTCCCCTAACTTTTGCAAAGGTCTCAATTTGGTCCCTTAACTTTTTTTGTTGCAATTTTGGTCCCCTAACTTTCACAAAGGTCTCAATTTGGTCCCCTAACTTTCACAAAGGTCTCAATTTGGTCTCCTAACTTTTTTGTTGCAATTTTGGTTCCCTAACTCTTAAAAATGTCTCACTATTGGTCTCAAGTGCACTTCCAAGTCATGAAAACGTCTCCGCATAATGGTCCTTTTTTATTCCACTTCACCCATATTTGTCACGTCATCAGCCAACTCAGCCTGCCAGATCAACACTAACAACAGATAATGGATGGAAAAAGTGCACTTGGGACCAACAGTGAGACGCTTTCAAAAGTTAGTGAACCAAAATTGCAACAAAAAAAGTTAGAAGACTAAATTGAGACCTTTGCGAAAGTTAGGGGACCAAAATTGCACCTTTGCGAAAGTTTGGGGACCAAAATTGCAACAAAAAAAGTTAGGGGACCAAATTGAGACCTTTGCGAAATTTAGGGGACCAAAATTGCAACAACAAAAAGTTATGGGACTAAATTGGAACCTTTGCGAAAGTTAGGGGGACCAAAATTGCACTTAATCCTATACAAAATAATTTTAAAATAACAAAAATGGGCTTATTTTGGTCAATTCAAGTTTGACAATTTAATGGCTGGCTGGGCCAAAAACAAAAAAATTTAATGGCTGGCGTGAGTCAGCCAGCAACTTTAGCCCATTTTGATGATGCTACTAAAATGAATTATTAACTCATATGTTTTATAATTAAATTATGTGTTATATCACCCAAAAAAAAAATTATGTGTTACTTAAAATAGTAATTTCATCCCCAATCTTTTACATTTTCGAAAATAGTATTTTTGACTAAATTCTTTTAATAAATTAACGACATACTGCATCCTATTTTTCAATCTAAATTAGGATTTGAGTTTTTTTTTTTTTCTGTCAATTTTATATTATATATCACTAGTCACATAGATATTGTCGTTAATATTTGGCTAAAGTAAGAGCAAATGATAAAATTGACCAAAATGTGAAAGATTAGGAATAAAATTGATAGAAAAAAAAGATTAGAGATAAAATTAACAGTATGTGAAAGTTTGGGGACGGGTGCTTTTGTTTTTTTTTTTTTTTTACAAGTAACATTTATTTGTGATGAGTTGAAATGTTTTATATCCAACCCTCTATGCCCAATAACTATACCCTGCATAAGCCCAATTCGAGTTTAAATTGGTCTCAAACCTTATTAACATTATTAATTAATGGCCTACTTAAGAATGGGAATGGAGACATGTCTCCAAAATAACAAGAAAACATAATGAACTTGAGTGTAGACATATCAATATTTAGTTTTTGGACCAAATAACAGCAGCCCAATTAACTAGTTTGAGTACCTATCTATATGATCATATATAATAATTTTGAGAACTTTCAATTCTCTAAATCTATGTATTATCAAAACAAAAAAAATATTATAGAATAAAAAACCATAAGAAGTCAAATGAAATGAAAATTGAAAAGTAATAAGTTATCATTATTTTTAAAAGATTTTATAATTTAGAACTTGATACGATATAAGATTATTGATCGATTAATTATTTCTTTCACAATTGACCGATTTATTTTTCTTACCATTAGAATAGTCGGATTTTTCAACATCAATATTGTTATAATAAATTCTCCATAACCTTTACTAACAATGATTATTATCTCATAAATATGACTCATCTTTATACCAATATTGTATACGAGCACGACCCTTTATTTAATATAGACATCATTATCTTATCTTATCTTATCTTATATATATATACTAGGGGTGAAGCCATATAATATAAGATATACATTATACAATGTTTCATTTCTCAAGTAGTTTAGTTAATTCTCTTAAATTATATACCTTCAAATTATTTTTGGACTAATTTAGACATCAAAGTCTCATTGTGAAAGCTTCCTCAATCCTATTATTGAGTTCATGAGGACTTAGAAGTTAGTATGAAAATATATTAGGACTAAAAATAATATTTACATGTATTTTAAAATACTCTTTCAAAAAACAAATACATTTATATCTTCTTTGTTTGTAATAATATAGTATGAATTCGACTAATAGACTTGTTCTAAGAAGAAATCTAAAAAATCGGATCGGATCGGTTAGTTGGACCGAGAACCGACCAGTAGTCTTATCAGAGTCACCAACATAATCGACTACTTTAAGAAGTAGTCAACAATAAAAAAAAAAATCAACCAAAATTGGTGGTAAATCAGTTGAACCTGCTCAATCTTATTTTATTTATTTTTTTTTTTTATACTTATAGGTTAAAAATTAGAGGATGTTGATTGTGAATTTAAATTTAGTATAAACAGTGATCATAAAATGTCACTTGATAATATTAATATTAATAAATATTTATATTAATTTAAGTTGATTTATGAAACTTGTCTCTATTATAGCATTGTTAATTTATTTTTTCTTTTATTTGTTTCACTATGTCAATGTTATAATTGTATTTTATAACTTAATTATGACTTTTAAAATTTTATCAAATTTAAGTTCTTAATTATTTATTTATTTGTACGTCAAGCTTCAGTTGGACCCTAATTAAATTATTTAACTTTAATCGATACGTTAGTTGGTTCAATATCTAAAGTTTTAAAAACTTTGATTCTAATGAAAAGATAGCCTAATGTAGTGGTAGTTATTGGACTTAAGTAAACTAAATCCTTATATCAAAAAAAAAAAAAAGTAAACTAAATCCTTATGGAGTAACTCCCTTCGATCTCTCTTCATAAAAATATCAGTTATTTTAAAAGTATATGGGATGGGATAGTGCTTCTTCACTATTAGAGAAGCAAAAACAATAAAAGGGCATATAGAAAAAGTCTTTTCTTCAAGAACTCATAAGCATAGATTAAGATACACATTTTCTTTATCATCATGATTATGAGATATTAAATTTTATCTTACATTAGCTCTATTTACAAGTCTTATAACCATGATCACTCCTTATCTAGTATATATCTATCCTCTAGCACAATATCCACTTATATATGCAATTTCCATATCGCATTATGATGGGTGATTATGTAGAGTTCAAGTTCTTAAATGTTTTTTTGTTTATTTACATAAAATTATATAGATCTCAATCATCAAAGAAAAAGACGTACGAAAAAAGAAATAGTAGATTTCACATATTAAAATAAAATTAAAAGGATCGTATGAGAACTAAGATTATGAAAACTTGACTTATTTATAGGTAGGGTTGTTTATTAATGGAGTTCAAGTGACTTTGAACAAATTTTTTAATTGAACTGTTCATATTAATTTGAAGTAATTCGTAGCTAAACAGTCAAAAATAATTTGTTTAACCAAATCAATAAAATAACGGTTTGGACGGTTCCATTTAAGCAATTTAAAAGTTTGTTTCTTATTTTTATTAATTGATGGCAAAATTAAAAGGAAAAAAAAGAGTGTTTAGGAGTAGTGAGTCAAAATTAAATATTGGAGGAAAAAAAATAACTACCAAAATTAAAGATTTGAGGGGAGAAAATCTATTCTCTAAGATATAATAAGGAGAAGCAAACCTCAAATCATGCCACATGGCTCTTGCGTGGCATGGGGGCCACTTACTAATTTGACATGGCTTATGACATGGCATAATTTTATCCACTAAATGATTGCCATATGTACACTTAGATTAATTTAGTCAACTGTACTTTTTCACAATTATTGCAACACAATATCACATTTAATGTGATTGATTGTGTTATCCATTCATAATTGTCAATTTAATCTGATCTTAGGCTTCCTCTATTCATGATTGGCAATCACATTCAATTAAATGTGTTAATTTTAGCTATCAAATAAATAATCAAATTGTGTTTTGTTATTGTTTTAGGTTTAATTGAAAAATCAATTTAAATTGGCAAACAAGTATGGTAAATTCGAACTCATATCAATTAGTACATTAATAGTAATATCAATCATTCCTTAAATGTAATAGTTGACTATCAATCAGTTTATAGCAATTGAATGATATAAATCTATATCATTAATGTGATATTCGATTGTTGTCTAGCAGCATTGTTCTCTATATATTTGCCAACATTATTTTT
>QANZ01042333.1:33133-49964 GCA_003254925.1 Chamaecrista fasciculata
TTGATTATTTTTGTAGTGGTGTTTGGATGATTGTTGATTATTTGGTGTGAAATTATTAAAATGGGTATGTAATGATTGTGGTAGGTGGATAAAAAGTAAGGAAATTGATAAATTGTATAGGGGTATAAATGGAAGAAAAAGTTGGAAAAAGTTGGAAAAAGTAAGATGTGATTTGATTATAATAAAAGTGTGTTTGGATGTGATTGTTGTTTGAAAAAAAATAAAAAATGTTACTGTTTGACTTGAAAAGCGTGAAATCTTGATTATTTTCATGTGCAAGTGGGGGGATGATTATCCAAATCGGTGCACCGTTTCATTTTTTGCCTACGAAATGGTGCACCAAAAAGGACTAAAATGTATAATTGTTGCTCGACATTCGGTGCACCAGCGAAGAAAACGGTGCACCGTTTCGCAGTAGATGAGAGAGAAAGTTTAGCGCATGCGGACCCAAAATTTTCATTCATTTTGGCATAAATCTCTCTCTCTCGCATCAGTCATCACTAATCACTTCACCTATTTCCCTTCCTCTTCAGTTGAACGACGATGGCCGCCATTTCACGAAGATTAACTTCTACGCTCTTCAAATCCTCTCATCCTTCCTCTTCTCTCTCTCTGTTCTCCGCTAATTTTATCGCTTCCATTTCGCCCCCATTTCACGAACTTGAACATTATATAACACTTATGTAGTTATGTCCTTCGTCTTCTTCCTACTTGTTAAAAACTTGGATCTCTAAAAATAATTGCCAAGCATGTCCCTCCATTTTCCTATTCGTTCCTCTGTTTTTATTTCAAGGAAAAAGAAAAAGAAAAGCAGAGTCATACTTGTTTCATTTCACTGTTAATTTCACTGCGATTCAAGAGATTTGAACTCGGATTCTTTCAATTCGTCCTTTGCTTTACAAAAAAAGTATGTGCTAATCTGAGACGCCTTCGTTGTCTTCATCGTCTTCGAAACCTTCATTGTCTTCATCGGCATGAACAAAAGAGGAACGAGAGATAGAGAAAGAGTTGAAATCGGTAAAAATATGAATTTCAATCCTAAATTATTTGGGAAAAATAACAATTTAGCCCAACACAAGAATAAGTATTTACAAACTGGCCCAATATTAAAGTAAATGACCATTTTACCCTTGTGATGGGTGATTGATTGTATTAAAGTATAGGTAATTATTGGTATATATATAGGGTATAAGTGTAATTGAGTGTGTTTGATTATTAAAAAATCATGATTATAATTGAATCAGGAAAAAAACGTAAACGAACATGTTTATTATGATTATAATCAAAACAGATTATAATCAAAACGGAAACGAACTGGGCCTTAGTTACAGTCACCATTCTTCACGCCTCTTAGGATGTATATAATACTACCTAAAACCTATTTATTAATTATAATAATTAATATGTTACCTATTGATTAGTCAGTTATTATTATTGCCCCTTTCAATATTATGGTTTTTCTAGTGGCCGTCCATTTCTTATAAAAAATCATTTTTTCAATTTAATATATAACAACCTACGATTTTTTTTTATTGTCATATTAGATATGTTTTAAGGAATAAATTATGACATTTCAACTATTAATTTAACAATTAATTATATATTTATTAAACAGTTTAGTAGCATGAACCTAAAACTTGAACAGTTGACTTGAACCTCAACAATAACAATAATAACCTAATCATTCTAATTAATGAGTCAACTCTCTCGTTTTCTATAAAATAAAAAATTAATTGTTCTACATTGTATGAACATGTTTGTGTTGTCTTGGAAAATCATTTCAACAACCTTTGTTTAAGTTTTTATTATTATTTTTAAATGATTTAAGTGGCACCGTCCTTTAATTTTATAATAACAAAATCGTTACTTATTAAATACTTCAAATTAAACATTAGGAGTTTCTTTCTCTTCGGAAAATTAAACTATCATAATAACCTTTAAATATATTTAAAATGACAATTTTAACATGCAAACAAATGATAATAATAAACATTTTTACTTTTTAAACTATATATCTTCACAAAAAAGGGACAAATAAAAAAAATTATGAATGAGATTTTATGATGATTGATGAGTGAAGATGTGAATGAAGAAATAATTTTTTGAAAGGAGAAGTTAATATCTTTTATAGTTATATTAGCAGTAGAACTGTAGAAGTGCTGGAGCAATTGTGAAGTAATAGAATAAGTTGATTTTAAAATACTTTGAAGTTATGGTCCCTAATTTTGTGGGGTTCCTAATTGAGGGGTTATTTTATTATATTATATATTATTTATAGGCCAAAGTTCTATTTTGGTCTCTCAATTATGCTCAATTTTTCAAATTGGTCCCTCAGTTATTTTTCTTTCCATATTGGTCCCTTAGTTTTCCAAAACTTGGCATAGTTGGTCCCTTCAACGTTTTCCATCTATTTTTTCAATAAAAAAAGGAAGAAATAAAACTTTCACCCCCCAAAAGTTTTATTTTTTATATTAAGATTCTTTTCTTTTATAATGGGATCAAAACATAAGAAAAAGAAATAAATTAACATTTGTTCTTCCTAATTCTTATTGCAGTTTTTCAATAACCATAGAAATCGAGGGCTGCCATAGAAAGTCGAAATTCAAGAGGGAACTGCAATCAATTTTTGGGTCCCTTCGAAACCCTAAAAGAATCCGTCGTCGTTCTCCTCCACGGCTTTGCAGCCGACGAAACCCTAACATGGCAATTCCAGATCCTTGCGTTGGCCGAAAAATGCGAAATATACATCCCAGATTTGAGGAGAAATTGAGGAAATGATGATCGGAGAGAAAGAGAGAATAAGAAAGAAGAAGATGAGGAATCAGGAAGGAAGGAAGGAGAGAGAGAGAGGGAAAATTCAGTTAAAATGTTAATTTATTTCTTTTTTCTTACGTTTTGATCTCGTTATAAAAAGAAAAGGACCTTAATATAAAAAATAAAACTTTTGGGGGGTGAAACTTTATTTTTTCCTTTTTTTTAACGAAAAAATGGATGGAAAACGTTTGAGGGACCAACTGTGCCAAGTTTTGGAAAACTGAGGGACCAATATGGAACGAAAAATAACTGAGGGACCAATTTGGAACATTGAGCATAACTGAGGGACCAAAATAGGACTTTGGCCTTATTTATATATCTTATATTATTGACCAACTATGAGAAGACTCCTCACACATATATAATAACTAGAGGACTTTGTGTGCCCTAACGGGCGTAAATATATATGCCTATAAAATTTAAAATAATTTAATATATTAAAAATTATATAAATTAGTATGAGTGAAAAAAAATAGAAGAAATAAAAGAAATTAATCAAATAATAAAAATAAAAGTTCATGCTTTAAAAAAAATCATCACGTATATGTGTATAATGAGTGAAAACTAATAATGGCCTCATGGAGTTATGAGTGGAAACGTGGGTTACTAAGGTTGGGGTGATATTTTTTTATTTTTTATATATTTATTTGTAATATATTGAATAAATATTATTTTATACTATAATTTTAAAGAACTGGCTACCAGAAAGCCCTTCAGACATATAAAATAGTATAGATTAGAGGCTTTGTGCGTCTGTTATGCATATAAAGTTTGAAAGTTTTAAAACTTTAGATTTATAAAAAAAAAAATTGAAATAATGATCTCTAATTTTGTGTGCAATTCTTGATTGAGGGGTTACTTTATTTTATTACATATTTTATTTTTTACGGATAAAAGACTTCTCAAAATATATGTAATAATATAAATGGATATAGTTATAGATATAGATATGATGTAGATGAGACCAAAATAATGATTTTTTTTGGATTATGGTTATTGTACAAAAAAAAATTCTCTGAATTAGTGACAAAATATCTCATAAACTTTAATTTTGTGCAAATGACCCCATTATTTATTAAGACTTTAGTTAAAAAAAATAAATTTTTTGTAATTTTATGATTATTATTGTATTTCACATTGACCCAAACTAAATATTAACTTTGTTGTAATGAATGGTAGTAAAAGAATTAATATATATATATATTGTTTTTTGCAATGATTTTTTTTTAAAAAAATAAGTTATTTATACAAAATAAAAAATTCATAAGGTCTTTCATCACTTTTCAAAATCTAGAGAATTTTAAACAGGAATAAAAAATCAGAAGAATTTTAAGCATTTTAGTCTATATATAATGCTAAAAAGAACCTTAAAAGGCAAAATGCAGAGGTAATAATGATCGATAATACTAAATGTGATTGGTAATGATAAATTGATAATAAACATTAACATGACTTCCACAGCCAAAACAGAACATATTCCATCAAAGACCTAAAAAGCAATGCGTCATCCCACTCAGCCAACTAATATAATAGCCACAACAAAGCGAGGAGTGTCAAAAGATCATAATTGCCTTAGCCCACACCTCCAAGATTATTCTCAAGGACTATATTTTCCAACAATATTGAATATGTCTCATGAATACTAAGCTTCATGACCACAAATTAGTATCACATTTTTCTAACTAGCTATATATCCATAGAGTTCTCCTATAATTACTAAGCTCCATCACCACAAATTAGTTTACGTAATTTAATCTCTTATTAGAATTTGTTGGGATATGGGTCCACTCTTAGTGGATTGGATCCAGTCAAAGATGATCAATTAATAATAATAATAATAATTATTATTATTATTATTAATCTTATTAATTAATTAAATAATGGAGATAATGGAAAGTTGGTAGAGAGAATTGGAGAATATCTTTCAGAAAATTTTTATTTAATATTTAGAAAAGATATCCTAAATGAGACCCCACTACTATAGCACAAAAAGTCAATTTTTTTGCTTTCCCGTAATCAGAACACACACGCACGTTTTGAAGCGCTTCTCTCCAGTGAGAAAATTGAAAAACAAAGCGTGTATTCCTGAGAGAAAGATTCCGATCTTTGGAGTTATGTGAATCTACATATGTCTCTTACTCCGTCTTCTCCACTGGTGCGTTTGCTGTGTATAATGCGAAAGCGTAGATCCGCATTCGAATTCGTGACTGGGTCTTCGCGTGGGTTTGTGAATTTCGTTATCCAAGTACGCCTAAATTCTTTCGGAATTAAAACGGGCAATGATATAGAAAGGTGAGGTATTCTCTTCACAATTTTTTTCAATTAAAACATTCACTTAAATCTAATAAGTATATTTAATGTTCAATGTATAGATTCTCATAAAAATAAACTTTCGATGTAGATTAACCTAATTTAGAAAGGTCAAAGGTTAACTTTGAACACAAAATTTTAAAGAAATCAATAAGAACAATGTAAAGGGAATGACGGGACACGTTAGCACATAACAGGACACGTTAACACATAACGGGACACATCAGCGTCCGTTATGGCCACGTCAGCATTTTTGTAACGCCAATATGACGGAGGGACCAATTAGTGCAGCGTTTGCAAAATTCGGGGACCGGCTAGTATAATGGGTAAAATTCAGGGATCTATCTGTCAGCGAGTGCATAAATCAGGGACCGGAAAGTTATTTTACTCATTTAATGCTTAAATCAATAAGAGGTCGTCTTTGAGAATCAAATTTGAAATTTAGGAATGTGAGTAATATACCTTTGATTATGAGATGTTTAGAGTATTTACAATAAGGTTTGTAAGGGAGATTCTCTAGGGTTTTGGCATATGAGATTCTAGAGATGTGATGACTCGGGCATTTGATTGTTCATCATAAAGGGGTCGGGATACACATGCTAGACAATAGCACTCACGTTTGTGTTTTATGGCGCATGTTTTTGCTAAGACAATAATCAACCCGAGGATATTATCATATATGTCTAAATAAATCCTAATTAGATCTTCATAAATATTTCACATAAGTATATTCTCATGTGGCATTACGTGCAAGAACGATGCCACCAATCATTAGATGGATGGATAAATCATATTTTTTTTCTAGAAACTTTATATTAATTTTTAATGTTGTCCTCAAAATGTATTTACTGTCAATTTGGTACGTCCCTATTAAAATATCACACTTTGATCGATTTTATCCAAAATTTTAAAAATCAAATTGGACATTATTGAATCGGTTGAAGTACTAGTTCAAAATTTAATTATTTAACTAAAGTCGGATCGATAACAAATAAATAAATTGAAAAAAAAAACTAAATATAATAAAGTTCTAAATAGTTATGATTAAACTACAGAATACAATTATAATAATAACATAGAAATAAAAGTTTCATAAATTAACATGAATTATAATATAGATATAGTCAATTTTCATAATATTCATCAATATTAAGGTGATCAAATGATATTTCATGATCAATTTTCTCTATCAAGTTTATATTCATAATCAACATTCTTTAACATTTGACCCATAAGTATAAAAAATCAAAAAATAAAATAAAATATCAAAACTGACATGTCCAACTGGTTTATCACCGGTTTTGCCGGGTTTTTGATTGATTCTCTCGATTGTTGACCAGTTCTTCAATCAGGCGTTTTGTAGGTTATTTGGACTAAACCACTGCTCGATTATCGGTTCTACCGTTTGATTTTTTGAAAACTGATTTTATCTATTATTTGACCTCATCCAGTAAATTAATGACGAGAAACTCTATCATAGTTCAATCTAAATTAGAATTTAAATTTTTTTTAATAATTTTATCTTATATGTTATTAGTGAGGCAAAGACGTTATTACTTATTAGAGTAAAGGATAAACCAATCAAAAAGTGAAACTTTAATAATAAAATTAACAGTAAATAAATTTTAGAGGCGAAATTTCAAAATTGTTATAAAATTTGAAGACAACAAAGTACTTTTGCCTGGATCAGGTAATTAAGCTCTTTCCCAAATATAATAAATACTAGTTCATCATCAGCAACTATATCCACTCATAAGGTACTATATATGCACCAAATTTATCATTCCCCAAAAGACATGTTACACATTATTGTGTGGAGTCGACATATGCAAATGGTGAACATTTCATCCCACAATACTATCATTCCACATACAAATAAATGCATTGATAATTAAAAAAATAAAATTGATAATTAATTATATATATCAAAGGACCCAAAAACCATGTGGAAATGTTCTATGAAGGTGCATTATTATTATAAGATGCTTGCTAACCCACCATGAAGACCTTTTCACCATATGGCCTCCACAAAAAGTGTAAAAATAAAGCCTCTAATTAAACTTTGATGTTGACATGCAAATTCAAGACAAACACAATCAATTGTTGGCGCAGTATGCATGTTCGTCAAATAAACACACACACACGTATTGAAAAATCTGAAAAGAAAAGGATAATTTCATTATCATGAATAATTCATGATCCATATTATTTTATAATTTTATTACATTTCTTTATCCCAAAAGAGAATCCCATTATCGTGGACAACTAGAAAATACTAAATCTCTGGCTGCTACGAGTTTAAATTATGTACGTCTAGTTGTTGATCACTATGTTTGTTTAAAAAAAAATAAAGGCCAAAGTTTCAAATTGGTCCCTTATGTATATGGTAGATTTGAAATTGGTCATTTATCTTTCATTTGTTTTATTTTGGTCTTTTACATTTTCATGATGTTTCAAATTAGTCTAAAAAGTATTGAATCTTTATAAAAAAAAAATTATTGAATGTGGTCATATCTCTCTTATTTTAAGTTCAAATCCGACAAATTCAAAGCTATGATGAATTTCTTTTGACGAATACTTTGAGACCATGAATAAACGAGGTCAAATCGAGTCCCAAAAATAGATAACTTGTTTTACGATCAAACAAGTAAAATGGTTATATATATATTTCGTTTCAAGTCCGAATGCGACGGAACTATAAGCTAACTCTTAAAGAATTCTTTTTCATTCCCAGTTAAAATCACTAGCAAATGAGGTCAAAATGTGTCTTAAAAGTAGATTTGAAACCTTAAAACGTCAAGAAAACATGTAGAACCAATTTAATACAAATAAAAGATAGATGGCCAATTTGAAATCTACCCCATATATAAGGGACCAATTTGAAACTTTAGCCAAAAATAAATTACCTGTCATATTTCCTCTTTTTATCAAAATATATTAATTAATTAACACATCATTTGTATAAATTACCTGTCATATCTCCTATAACAAATGTTTAGCCACCATATATCTCTGGATCAGAAAGAAAAGTAGAAGATCATATATGAACAAAAATTAAAATTAAAGAAGTGGTCTGTATTCGCTTTCTTCCCCACTTTGTTTATTAATCATTAGATAAATGTTGTATTATAGTGTTTGGGTCACCACTCGATCATCACTGAGAAGAGCAAAAGAAACTTTTACTATACATACAATTAGACCCACTTGCATTATTTGCATTATTCCAAATTATAATTAAACTTTAATTTATTATTTTCTACAATTTTCGAAAAACAAGATTAGTTGCTCAAATTTTTTTAAATATATATATATATATATATATTAATTCAACATCTTGCTCACTACATAGAAGAATGAGGGATACAGCTATATCAAACTTAATTAACTTTGATTTGTTTAACTTAGTCTTAGCTATAATAATGAACGGTTTTTACTTTTAGTAACATAAATGGGGTAGTTAAGTCGGTTAAAGCTAAAAATCAGACAAGATCCCCAGAGATACTATTGGATAATACTATATAAATACATGCACGTAGCCGCCTACTTAATTAATTATGAACTCATTAATATATATTCTCGATAGGTATGTCTTTGTTTTAGAACAAATTTTAAGGTTTTACCTCCAAGTTAATTATCGACAATTTTTAATTATTTCCTATAATTATTAAAACTCAAACGAAAAATGATTTATGAGTGCACGAAAACAAAAAATTACGTAGTTTCTTGTTCATGATTGCATGAATGGTCTGTACATATATATACTTCAACTCATGCATATTGCTGCTATATATATATATATATATATATATCGAAAATCGTAGAAATAAAAGTATGGATTATTTAATTCTTATTAATTCCTATTTTTTTCTAAGAGTATTTTCATCTATAATAAATGAAAGATAAAAGTTGCAGTTTAAGAAAAAAAATTTATATTATTGTTTTTTACATTTCTTTATTTCTAAAATTTTAAACTGACTTGAATAACTATAAAAATTATGAATTATTTTAGTTTAATTATGATTAAATATTATATATGTTAATACGTTTGAAATATAAATTTTTTGATAATTTTTTAAAAAACGAACTACCACAAATTATTACATGAAAAATTTTACTTTTTTTCTTTTTTTGTTTCAATATGTTTTAAACCTGTCTTAAAATATACTTTTCCTGCATGCTGGCTAGCTAAAACTATACCAACAACAATTTTAATCATATTTCTTATTTCAACGTATATGAAGATACAAAACATTGAAAAGGGAAAAAAAGCAGCCATGATTTCTTAAATAACAATAACTATCAAATGCTAAAAACCATAAATATCCCTTTTAGCAAAATTGACCAAAACCTATACTTTTTTCAGTTTTTCTCACTGTGTTTATCTTTTCTCTCTTTAGTCCTCCAATACTATATTCTTTCTTTCTTTCTTTTTGTTTTTGTTCTTATCTTGAGCTCCAAAATAATATAAACCAAAAGAAATAATTGGTACCACGTCTTTTGAAATCTTCTACTATTCACCCTATCACAATAAGGTTATATTTCAAAATATTAGCTAGGCATAAATATTGTTATTTTATAGGCATCAAATTAGAAAGAGAGACCTTAGTTAGGGATAATCACAAACAAAATATGAGTAGAATATTATAATTTTTACTTTCGAATTTGGGCATATATAGATCATATATAGATTGGAAACAGTCAGAGAATTCAGTTGGACTATGAAAACGAGGGCATGGAATCTTTTTGGGATTGTAATTTGTAATTAATGTTGGTGTGACGTTACATTTTAGAGGACTTATGTAGCAACACTTCATTGGTCACGCACAGGGACCAAAGAACGTACTCTTTGAAATATTGGTTCTTAAATATTGAATTTTTGACTCCAATTCAGTATTTTCGGGTGTAACATCCAATTTTTTATTGTATATCAAATGTAACAGTTTTATATATATATTTTATATCAAATTTAAAAGACACGTGTTAAGATTTTTTTTGATTGGTCAAGTGAGTTTTCAAACATTAAAAATTACTTTTTAAATGAATTTTCGTAAATTTCAAAATATGAGATACTCTACTAACCAACCAATCAGAAGAACTTTGAAATGTACCCTAAGGACATATGTTAGATAAATCCTTTTTTTCGTACAATATTTTATACATCAAGTTTAATCATCAAATAATTTACTTATCAAATAATGTCACACTGAAAAAGTATTTTGTGCAATAGTAAGCAAATTATACCCCAAATTAAGAGACTCAAGTTCAATCCTGAAATTAATATCATTGAGAGAACTTTGACTATTTTTCTTTCCATCTGAATAGAATTTATTTTTGCTTAAACTATTATACGGATAGATGAGGAAAAGTGAAAACTTATAGTTTAACCAAAAAAAATCTATACATATAACATTTTAGAAAATAAATGTTATATCAAAATTAATTTCACATCTAATTTATGGCGGAAAAGAATTTTCCCTTGATATTTTTTTGTAGAGAAATTTTTGCTCAAAATATTATTTAAGTTTAGAGGTCTTCTAACTTCTCAATTAATTATGGATTCTTAAAAAATTGAGATGAAGATGATAGTGACTAATTAAGAAGTCTTAATTGTACACTACTACCATAATAATAATTTTTTTAAATATTTTAATTTGACAATCACTATTCACTACTAGCCAGCCTACTTTTGACTTGAGACTATATATACTCAAAGAAAATATTGTGTCTGTATATATTATACACGTACAAATATTGTGTGTGTTTATATTATACACGTACAAGTATTTAATACGTAAAAGGTTCTATGATTATTAATTTGTTTACTATATATTCAAAGTTTGTTTAACTCTTTTTTTTTATCAAAGAAAAAGAAATTTCATTAAACGTGTTCAAAAGCAATTACATCAAAAATACAAAGAGGTAAATCCTATAACCAAATCTCAAAGTCAGTTAAAGAAAGTGAGTGCTTTGCCAACCGATGGGCAGCCTCATTACAGATTCTTCTACACCAAATTAAATCACAGGAAACAAATTGATTTTTTAGATGACAAACATTTCCCATGACAATTCCAAACAAAGACAGGTCAGAAGAAGAATTAGAATTGTAATTTGAACCTTTTGGCAATCAGATTCAACTACTATCTTGTAACACGATAAATCTAAAGCAAACTTCATACCAAATTCCACAGCTAGCGCTATAGCCTCTATTTAATCAAGAGCTAACCTGACATGAATTCTTTTGGCAGCAGAAGCAAGGACATTTCCTCTAAAGTCTCTAATTACACAACTAATACCCTCCAGTTTCATTGGTGGCACCATCAACATTGACTTTGAGAATTCCAACAGGAGGAGGCATCCAACTGTGCACAGCAAGAAAGGGAAAAGTGTCAGAATTAACTTGGTCAGGACTGTCCAGACCACTCTTAGCAATTAGACAGTCATTCCATAATAGGTCACAGGACTTCAAATTGACAGTAGGATGGAGTCTTAATTGGTTCCTTCGATCCCAAAGTTTATAAGCAGCCACAGTAAAAAGGTGAAAATCCTTTTCATTCCATTGAGAAAATGCACGATTCAACCACTCTAAGAAAGCTTGTTTTGCTATGCGTGCATCATATATTGTATTATTTATTTATTTTTATTTAGATTTCATCGAGTATATGTATATAGTTTTTTTTTCCTGAATTTCATCTAGTATATATATACTATTTCAATATGTTGATATAAAAGCAAAAGCTCTAATACAAGCAATTATTATCGTTGTAAACAATTACATCTACTTTTGAAAATTATTTTTGGCAAAAACACTATTTTTCCTCCAAACTTTACAGTAATTTTTAATTTTGTCCCTAATATTTTTTCTATCAATTTTATCCAAAAAAAGTTTTATTTTGGTTGATTTTATCTTTTGTTCTTATTTTAGCCAAATATCAATAACAGATTTTACGTGGCTAATAACGTGTAATGTAAAATTGATAAAAAAAATTTAAATTTTAATTCAAATTAAAAAATGCAATGAAGTTTGTCGTTAATTATTGAAAGATGTTAGACAAATGATAAAATTGACCAAAATGTGAAATATTAGAGACAAAATTGAAAAAAAAAATGAAGACAAAATTGAAAGTAGAAGTAAACTATAGGGAGAAAAAAGATATTTTTTATCAAACGATCTATCAATCAATTTTCTTTTATATATAAACCTTATCATGAGTCATCATACATCAATTTTAAATGACACTTTGTTCACTACAACACTTAATTAGTTAATTAACAGAAAAATCATGGAATTATATATATATATATATATATTTCAAAACGGAACATCTAGCACAAATTAACAGCAACAACAATGATTTATAGGCCTCCCATTCGTCAATATGCATGTAAATATAGTTCTAAAATTATAAAAGNGAGGAAAAAGTAGGAGTGGCGGTCTGCCATGGGAAAACGGAAAGTCAGTGGATTGTGGCGGGCGGCCAAGGGGTAGGTAGGGTTGTCCTGTCAAAGACACGTGGCGCAACCCGGAAGGCTGAACTTTGAAAATTCAGAAACGCCTCGTATGCCGCGCTCGCAAGGGTATAAAAGGGCCAAAGGTAGCGTCTTTTGCACTTTTGCCTACCACTGCGAGTTGAGGAGAGAGAAGAGAGGAAACCGAAGAGTTCAGTCGCCGGAGTTGCAGAACCGTCGCCGGAAAACGGAGAGTTGTGACCGTGAAGGAGAATCGTTCGAGCGAAGGACTTTCTGGTGAGTCTTTTCTGACGATATCGTAGTGTTTGTTGGGTTAGGGTTTGTTTGTGTGAGAGTCGATATGCTTTTTCCCTTCTGGTCGTTGGTAAGGCCGTCGTGGGTGACGGCGGAAGTGGGTTGGTTGTCTGAGAAGAGTGGTGGTTCATCGCTGTTGGGGGGTGGGCTGGTGAGTGAGAGGCAGCGAAAATGGGTGTGGGTAGGGATGAGTTTCTGGGTTTTCTGGGTTTTCTGGGTGGGTGTTCATCGTGTTCATACTCTCCGATGAAGGAATGGGTGGGGTTTTCTGGGTTTGTGGGGCGGGCGTCTTTTGTGAGTTAGCCGGGCGGCAATAGTATGGTCCTGATGACACGTGGTTCCTTCTTTGCAGGGTACTAAGAGTTTGGGAAGTGAGCATCAAGGCGGGCGCCTAATCATGGCGCGTGATGAGGTGGCATGGGATGCCGCGGAGGGGTTTGGGAACCCCGAAGTCAGAGCGACCACGGGGCCGCCAGCAGAACCTTCCAAATTTGCCACCGACGAAGATTTGGAGGCGGCCCAAGTGGCGTATTTTGGGCCAGGTTCCGGTCGGGAGGGGAGTGGGATGGCTGTCGGCGTGTGGGACGGCAACAACTCTATGTGGTGGACTCACCGGAGGGGGTTCATCGTACACGAGATCCTGTTGCGGGAATGTGATTCCGACATGCCGTTTACGGATTTTGAGGTGGAGGTGCTGAATCACCTCAACTGCTGTCCGGCGCAGCTAGCGGCGAACGCCTGGAGGAGTCTGAAATTTTTGCAGTACGCTGCCTGGACAGTGGGCCGGGAGCTCACTGTTAAGTTGTTCTTGTACTGGTTTTCTGTGAAGCCCGGGGACAACGGGCGGGTTAACATTCAGAGGAAGGGGGGTGCTCTTCCTGGGTTTCCGGCCAGTATAAGCAATTGGAAAAACTGGAAGGATAGATACCTCCCCCTAGTCGACAACGATGTGGAGCGCCCGTGGTGGGTGAGGGAGGAAGACGATCGCCCGTTGTTTCCAGTGGCGTGGTCGGACGCCATCACGGGGATTAGCCCTATTAAGAGAGGGCATCTGAGCGAGGAGGAGCGGCGGACGGATAGGCTGCTAACCTCGTTTTACAAAAACTATGAACAAACATGTAATATTTTGACTAACACTAACATTTGCTTTCCTTTCTCATGTGTGACTTGGTTGTTTGGGTTGTGCCTAACGAGTTTGTTATTGGTTGTGCAGCAATGAAAGAGGCGCAAAGGAGATCTGACATCCAGGGCGCCGGAAGCTCGGCCGCGGCTGGCCGGGCGGAAAGGAGTGGCGAGCTGGGGAGGGCGCAGGGTAGGGCCGCGGGGGGAATGAGGGCGCCACCAGTTGCGCCAGGTGGGAGGCCAAGGGGTTCGGGCCCTTCGTCTCGTGCTCCTACGGCGTCTGGGGGCGCGGGGCAGGCGTCGGCGAGCCCGTCCAGAAGGAGACCCGGGCCACCAGTGTTAGCGCCTGGTGGGATGAGGCAGGCGGGGGGCCCGTCAGAGCGGGGGAGGACCGATGGGAGAGGGAAAGGTCCGGCCGAGGGGGAGGAGCCGCCGGCAAAGAGGGCGCGCTTTGTTCGCCCAGCAGATCCTGGGGAGTTTATCCACTGGGATGACGAAGAATTGGATCGGTTCATCAAGGTGAGCCATCCGGATGGTGACGGGCCGAGCAACCCGCGGATGGAGATGCCGGACGCCCGGCGAGTGAACGAGAATGGGGAGGCTGAGTTCCCCTACCTGCCGTCGCGACCCTTCAGCGGGAGGTTCTCTGGGATAGCTTCCGTCCAATCCCTCTACTCCAACGGCACCTATGAGTGGCATGACACCATGGTAGCCCATGCCTACAAGCGGCCGCCAGCGGATTATGCGGCGGCGTTCGGCATGATGGCGTCCGTGGCCAGTCACGCGGCACAGACGCTGTCGCATAATATGGCCAAAGAGGTAGCCCGCCTGAGGGAGGAGGCCAGAGTGGCTGGCGGGGCCGAGCAGCTGAAAGCACTGGAAGCTGCCAGGGACAAGGCGCTGGAGGAAGCTCAGGCCGGGCGGGCCCAGATGAAGAAGCTGGAAGAAGAGAAGAAGAGGGAGAGGGAGAGGAGGAAGAAGGCGGACAAGGAGGTTGCTGTGGCGATCCGGTAGGCGGGTGTGCAGCGGGGGGAGGCTGCGGCCGCCAAGGCAGAACTGGAGACGTACCGGGCGGGGGAGGCCTTGAGGTTGGAGCGCGCGCGCCGCGACGAACGTCGTCAGTGGTATTGGTACTATATCCAAGCCACATCGCGAGGGTTCGAGAACTGCAGGAAGCAGCTGGCATTCTTGAACCCAGGACAGAATGAGGCGGGCATCGATTACACCTTTGAGGTGTTGCCCGATGGTCGAGGCGGGGAGGAGATCCGTATGCGCGCGGATGACGATGAGCCCGGGACGCCAATGCCCGATTTGCCGGAGGACTGGACCATCCATGCGCTGGAGGTGCAGGAGGGGCGGTCCCCTCTCCGTCCTGGGGATGAGGGTTACGTGCCCCCGGCGGACGTCCAGAGTACTGCGGGCAATGAGCCAGATGCCGAACAAACGATGATAATCCCGGACAGCAGAGGTGCAGAGGGCAGCGGCGAGCATGCTCCGGGAAATGGCGAGCCGGTGATTCTGGACGATTAGGGCGGCCTGGGCCTGTAATTGCTGGGGGGTGTTCCCCATGTTGAGTTTTTGCCGGGCGTGTGTGCCCATTTTTTTTTTGTTATTGTGAATTTGTATGGGGCGTATGTGCCCCTTTTGAACAGAGTTGAAGGCCCTTGTGGCCGTGATTAATGCAGGCCATAAGGCCATTTATTTTTGCTGTGATGATTATAACTGTGGTTATGTCTTATCTGTCGTATTTGATTTTGCGCAAGTGTATGTATGTGGTGTGTGTCCGCCCAACTGAGTTGGCGATCGGACTTTTGGGCTAGCCAGCCAAGAGGTAAAGGACCAGCATGGCGTATGAGCAACTTCTCGGCTCATGGGCGCGCGGGGCGCCAGAAAGAAAGCGTATGGAGGCGTCCCTCCTGCCTTCATGCTCTTCATTAGAGCGAATATTACGTGTAGTAAGTTGTTGTGGGTTAGGCTGTGCCTAAGTACGTAATCGAGACAAACGCGAATGTAAATGAATCGAATAAATTCAAGAGAATGCCATAATAATATTGATGTAATGTATTGGCGATCGTTACATAAGTAAGTAATTGCAACACGTAAAAGCGTACAAGAGATTACATAAATGCGAGGATACATAAATGAAATCAAAGCGTGATATTGTTGACCGTGCGGTCGAGATATTTTCTGAGGCTTGCGACATTCCACGTATTTGGGAGGCGGCGGCCGTCCAAAGTAGAGAGGACGTACGCGCCACCAGGGATAACCCTGGTGACTCGGTATGGACCTTCCCAGTTGGGATGGAGTTTGCCGTGTGAGCGGTTCAGGCGGTCGTTGGCCACATCGCGAAGAACGAGGTCGCCAACGTCGAAGGATCGGTGTTTGACCCTTCTATTGAAGTACTTGGCCATGCGCTCTTTGTAGGCGGCCTGGCGGATGCTGGCGATTTCGCGCACCTCCTCAAGTTCGTCTAGAGCTATTGCTTGACAACCTCGGTTTGCCTCCTCATTGTAGTATAAGACCCTGTCGGAGAGAAAGGCGGTCTCAGCTGGAATCATGGCGGGCGACCCGTAGGTAAGGGTGTAAGGTGCCTCGCCTGTGGACTCTTGAGGAGTGATACGGTAAGACCAGAGGACGGTGGGGAGCTCGTCCGCCCAACGGCCTTTGGCATTGTCGAGTCTGCGCTTCAACCCATTCAGGATGATGCGGTTGGCGAGCTCGGTTTGGCCGTTGGTCGAGGGATGCTCGACTGAAGTGTTACCGAGGGAGATGTCATACTGGGCGCAGAAGTCGCGGAAGGATTCACTGATGAATTGGCGGCCGT
>QANZ01042340.1:0-26013 GCA_003254925.1 Chamaecrista fasciculata
CTTAAAAAATAGCTACCACTGTATCCAAATCCACAACGTAACACAGTATTCAGAAAATCGATGGTGTCTCACAACAATATGTCACGCACATTCCTTCTTCTTTTTCTCTCTCTGTGCATTTCCATTCATGCATCTCAAGCAAGGATTTCAGCAGCTTTCAAGGTTTGTTGATCACCTATATACAAACCACAATAATACAATTTCTTATTATTATTATTACTTTATATTTATTCTTTAATGCATTATACAACAAGCTTATATATATTAGTAATTAATTAAGTAATATAATTTGCATTTTTTATTTCTTTTGTGTGTGTAGAATGATGAGGAAAGTCCTGGTGTTATTATAATTGATCCTCCCGTTCAGAAACAAAGCGAAGAAAGTCCTGATTTTACTATAGACTACCCAGGTCCCGCAACAAAACCTCCAATTCATAATCCTCCCATTCATTATGAGAATGAAAAGTCCTTGTTTTCATCGTCATGGGGTGTGGCTCAAGATCATAAACAAAGTGAAGGAAGTCCTGATTTTACTATAGACTACCCAGGTCCTGCAACGAAACCTCCAATTCATAATCCTCCTGTTTCTTCTAATTGATATTTTATTGTACCAACAATAATGGGCTTCAAACTTGAATCATTAAGGAATAATTATGTAATAAAATGAAGAAATCAAGCAATAATGAAGACAAATTGAAGCATCTAATTACTCGAGCCTATATATAGCTAAATGCATCTATCTTCCGTTGATTTGTAACATTAATTTGTTGATTTGTCACATTAATTTGTTGAATTATATGTAACTCAATGCTATACTTTGGTCTTTCATCTCATACAAAACAAAGAAACCTATACAGCCACAATTCTAGGGAATCTACTCCCTGCAGCAAAGTCACCTAGAACAAATTTTCAAGAAACTATTAAAAAAAGTTCAAAGGGTCATTTTTTTTGCCCTAGTCAAAGGGTTATTTTAGTCCTAAATATATGTTTTAATGTTCATTTTAATTTTTTGTGTTTCAAAATGTTCAAATTAATCCTAAATATTGACAAACTGTTTCATTTTGGTCCCAAGCTATTGAATATGATCATATTTATCACATTTTAAGTTTAAATGTGACGAGTTCAGAGTTACATATTGTTTTTAAATAATACTCTCCCTATTTAATTGGGACCATCAACAAACGAGGTCAAAGCAGTCCCAAAAGTAGACTGCTCGTTTTAAGGTCATACAAGTGAATTTGATCATTTCTTTCTCGTTTCAAATTTAAATACGATTTTAGAGCTACGAATTACTCTTAATAACAAGCCCTTTGAACTTAAAATTAGAAACGAGAGAAATATAACTAAATTCAATCATTTGAGACCAAAATGAGACATTTTGCCAACATTTAAGTCCAATTTGAATATTTTAAAACATAAAGAACTAAAATGAACATTAAAGCATATATTTAAAACTAAAATAGCCCTTTGACCCCAAAAAAAAAATCCGGGGGCTTATTTGTTTATTAAAAAACTGTGGCTTTGCTTTTGTTTCTTCAAAAAAGAACTTCGTAAAGAATTATGAAATATAGTTGTTTTCAATAATAATATATTATCAATAACTAATTTAAATTGGTGTCGTTGGTACTTAATGAAGTAGATCAGAACAGGGACAGATTATGTGCAATTCTTTTATTTTTATATCGTTAAAGTCTTATTTAATAAAAATAAGATATATACCCAAAAAAAATATCACTTATATTTTATAATAAAAATTACGTTTTATTAAAAAAAATTACACCAAAATTTCATTTAGGTTTAAATAGAGATTATAGTTCGTTAAAGTGTGATGTTGAAAATAGGTATTAGAAGTTAGAATGTGGCAGATGTTTTTAAACTTTAAAGTGTGATCTAGATCTCTATATTTTAGATTTTTCTAAAGTATTTGAAGAAGAAAAAATTATTATTTTATATTTTTATCTACTTTTTTTTACTTTCTTCTAATCAATTTTGACACTTCATAGTTCATCCGGTTTTTTGTTTTTTATTTTTTATTTTAATTTTTTTGGCAAGGCAGCTCACCCGATTTATTTCGAAATATTGGCCAATGGTCAAATTGATAGGACAAGCATCGGAATGAATTTCCTGAAATTAAAAACAAAAAGCATGG
Organism: Chamaecrista fasciculata; assembly: GCA_003254925.1. Classification (NCBI taxonomy): domain Eukaryota; kingdom Viridiplantae; phylum Streptophyta; class Magnoliopsida; order Fabales; family Fabaceae; genus Chamaecrista; species Chamaecrista fasciculata. Next base: position 2,150 of record QANZ01042340.1, read on the forward strand.
TAAAAATATGAAATTGAATAATATTTATATATACTATAATATTATCCGATATAAGTTATATTTTATAAAAATAAATAATTTATTTTAAATTTTTCTCATATCCGAATCTAGAGATTCAACTATTTATCAAATAAAATGGAGATAATTTTTTTGTTCGCATGCAAGTTTAAGGCACCCTACTTAGATGAAATTGGATCTTCTATAGTATCACTCTAAATGTATCTTTCTCTCTCTCTACACTACACTGTAATGACACTATTATAGAGAATCCAAGACCCTACTTAGACCCGATTAGGAGGATCCCTAAACTTCATGGTCCCATGTAGGGATGGCAACGGATAGGATATCCGAAAATTTTTCACTATCCATATCCGTATTTGTTCATTCTTCTCAATATTCGTATCCTATCCTATCCGATATCCGGTATCCGACGGATACCCTAAATATCCAAAATATCCGAAAATAATGGATATAGGATAGGATATCCTAATTAAAAAATCGGATATATCCAATATCCGATACCCAATATCCGTTAATTAAAATAAATTAATTAAAAATATAATAAAAAATGTATAAAATATAATAAAATATTTATATTACAGGGTATCGGATACCGAATACCCTAACTATCCGTTCATTTCGGACGGATACCGGACAGTTGATTTTTTTATTTTTCAATACCCGTACCCTATCCGATATCCGGTATCCGACGGATACCGGATATTTTTTACGGATGGATTCGGACGGATATCCTAAATGCGGATCCAAATTGCCATCCCTCTCCCATGTGAAACATACAGCCTAAAGGTGGCCTTTGGACCACAATGTAGCCGCCTAAATTGTGCTTTCTTCAACATTTTAAGATTCAATTTAAGATTGGTGATCCTCTAATTGGTGACACTGTGGCCCTAACTAAATATATAGTTTCTAATGAGAAAATCATGAAACACGTTTCATATGTGCTTGACTTGGTGCATAGTTTTATATCACGCTTGAATTTTTCATGACATTCTGAGAGAAATGTCAATGTTATTTGATCTGATATCCCAGATGGGCAGATGTAATCCTATAGGGAAGTGGATCATCTGCATTTTTTTACATTTTAGAGAGATAAATGAAAAAATAGAGAGAGAAAGTGTGGGTCCCACACATTAATTATTTTGTGGGATCCACACTTACTTTCTCTACCTCTTTCTATATCTCTTAAAAATGCATAAAAAAATGTAGAGTGTAAATGCAGAAGATTGGAATCTAAGAGGACCAAGACAAACCAGACAATCAAGTCATTTTTTGAAAGAATGAGCTTCATAATTCTTTTCGTGTCGAGTTCAAAATCACCTGACAAGAAAGAAAAACAATAATATAAGCAGAAGCAAGGGCATAAGGTCACTAATGATGTTGGTGGTATAATTGCTGATCAATCCATTAGGACTGACTAATTAAACTAATAACAAGGACTGAACAAATCTGGAGCGTCATTAAACTACTCTCATCACTATTTAATATTTAACAAGAGCATAATCAGTAACAAATTGTTCTTCTTTCCAAATCATTTTTCCCTTTTCATGATATATTCAATCAAATATTGTAAATGAAAGATGAACTGAATCAACTATCTTCTTTTTCTAGATGAACCTATCAAATCATCTTCAAACTTAAATGATAAATAAATAACATGCGTGCCTTTGCTAGCCTAGAGCTGTTTCTAGTGACAACAAAATCTAAGAAACTGCTTTTGGAGCTTCAAGTACTTGCTGCAGAAAGCGCGCCGCAAGCCGTTGAGTGATCCCGCCCACAACACGTCCCCCAAGACTGCGTGACTCGGGTTCTTGAAGAGCCTGTTCATATAAAATTTTAATTTTTGTACAATTGCAATTGCTAACAAAATCAAATCACGCTCCAATCCAGTTCAACTAAAAGAAGAAAAGCATTTTCTAGCTACCTCAAACATATTAACACAATCATTTTCATTGTAATTTTTTCTTTCCTAGATCCGTGCTGAACATGCTACTTTATTTATATACTAGTCATCACAATCTGATTTCTTAAGTCTTAAGTCTTAACTATGGTTTATAGTTTGGCCAATAGGGTTTTCTAATTAATACTAATGATTTGGGTTGTTTGTTTAATAGTTATCTATATCCAGGAAAACCATTTACTCTTTGTTTGGATCAAATTTAATCTGTAAAGATATATAGGAAGTTTCCTATTAAATGTATTACAAATTAACAGTAATAGCGTTCTTTCAGCTCTAAACAAAAAGGGATTTCACAGCTAACCCCCCAATTTAATGAAAGTGTCCAGATAAGTCCATCCTTTGATAATATATAGTATATTTAATGTTTTAGACTTCTAAGTAACAATGAAAGGAAGAAAAGAGACAGGAAAAAAGCAAATTACAATGACGTCTTATGCAGCAAATGATGGCTCATACCTGTAGTATAGGTACCAAAGAAGATGGATCAAAATCATTAGAGGATAGGAGTCCCTGTATCCTACGAACTTGATTTCTAAGCTCTATCATACTTTCCATTTCAGCATCTGACATCAAAAGGGGTCCATTTGCATGTCCATTAAAAACAAAAGACCTCATAAATTTGGGAATGGACTTGTATGTATCAAGAATCGAGCTTAATACAAAAGCTTCAGTCACACGGGCAGCCTCTTTGGTAACTAAAGCCCTCAGATCTTCACTCTCTGGACTCAATAATAGTTTCAGAACAGGTTGTAAAGCCTCTTTGGCAGAGAATTCTCTGTCCTTTCGCCCCTGAACTAGTAGGTTTTCAAGTCTATTCCACCTGCGCTGAACCAGATCAACTGATATTCAAGTGCACTTATGCTAAGTTGTTTTCAAGTCATAGAGCCCAAGAAAATGATTTAACAGAGCAGTAAAATACACACCTGAACCTCCCATCCTTGAAAAGCAACTCAATAAGAGCATCTCTTAGATATGGATTTGGATCAGTTAGGAGCCTTTTAGCAAAGTATGGGTATGAAGCAGCTAGCACCTTAAAATTAGGATCAGCATAAAGTGCTAGACCTTCAAGAACAGTGAGAGACCTCAAAATTAAGGCATAGTATGCAGGAACTGCCAAACAAAAGGTGAAATCATCAGACTCTACAATAAAGTGCAGAAATAAATATTGAATATTTTATAAAGTTTCATAACAACATTCTTCGATATTGGAGATCAAAGTGGTGAAATTAAATTATGTCTCTTTTCTACCTGTTATAGGTAACAGAATATTAACACAACAGAAGGAAGTGATTTTCAATATTGCTTAAATGGAAATCATTTGTAAATGAAAAAGATAGAAATATCTCACCATTGAATGGATATTGATACATGACGCCTCCCAGACCGTCAACTATTGTCTTGAAGTTCAGTTCTTGCACAGTGTAACTAAGTGCATCATCAAAGAAGTTTCGAAGTGCTGGTACAATTGGAGATACATCAACATCACGAGACAAAAACTCAAGAGCATAGTAGTCACGTGCCATAGCTTCATAGTCCCGGTTAACCAAGTGAACAACATGACCAATTATAGCAAATCTTGCTTCTTCTGGAGTCTCACTCATCATCCCGAAATCAACAAAAGCAAGCTTCCCCTCAGGTGTCGCCAAAAGATTCCCAGGATGAGGATCTGCATGGAAATATCCATGCTCAAGTAGTTGTCTGAGGCTGCACTGTATGCCTAAGTTAACCAGATCCAATACGTTTAATCCTTGTCTCTCAATCGCCTCTTGCTCATTCAATTTGACTCCATCAACCCACTCCATTGTCAGTACTTTGCCACTTGTGTAATCCCAGAAAACATCAGGGACAACAATATTTTCCTTATCAGCGTACAATTTTTTGAACCTATTTGCATTCTGCCCCTCCTGCAGGAACCTGTCAAAATTAACATCCAATCCAAAAATATAAATTGCAAATATTAAGCTTTATTGTTTATAACATATAACACAAGCACCAGACCACCACCTCGGTAAAGTTTTTATTTTTAAACAACAAAATCTGCAATCAGTAAATGGTTGCTTTTGCCAGAGATTAGTTTGACAAGCAGTAAGAGTTGAGGATAGGTGTGTTCATGGTTCAGTGCCGTTTTGGATTATTTTTTCCCTTTTCCTTTAAACAATAAAAGTTGTAACATTAAAGAATGGAAACATAAGGATGCTTTGTGTAAATATATTTTGTATTTAAAACTAATCATAGAAGCACGTTTTCCGGCATCTACAATACATAGTGACAGAAGAACCAACCTGCACATAATTGAGCTCTTGGAATACTCTGCGTGCAAATTCATCAATAATGGCAACAACGTCACTGGTGATTACGTCGACATACTTATTTACGAGAAATCCTAGAGCTCTTATAAGGTAGAAGTCCAATCCTATAATTTCTTCAATGCCAGGACGCTGCACCTTGACAGCTACAAGCTTCTCAGTGTACTTTAGCTGAGCTTTATAGACTTGACCCAAACTGGCTGCTGCTATGGGTGATGGAGATATAAAAGAGAAAATAGAGTCAAGTGATTGTCCTAATTCCCTCTCAATGCAAGAAAAGGCCACATCATCAGGAAACGTAGGCAAAGCATCCTGGTCAAGCACAAAAGTGGTCAGGTCAAGGATATGTAAGTATCCTACTTTTACAAACTTATGGCAGAAAACATCATTAAGGCCACATCAACACAACACTAAATCAGAGAAGAGCTACCAATGCTGCATATTGATCTCAGTCACTGAACAAATCAAAATTCTGACTAATAATGATAAGTTCATAACTAATTACCTGAAAAGAAGAGAGCATAGATGCTAGTTTACAGTCAAGACATGACAAAATATCCAGTGTTAAAGTACAATTTGGAGTGTATGACATGTCAAATACAAGTATCAAGACTTGATAGAAGTCCTCATAGATCAAAAATCATTTAAGTAATTGAAAGAGTTAAATGGGAAGAAATTAACAATACTTGAAGTTCAGCAAGCTCCTCCAGATATTCAGGAGGACAGATATCAGGCCTTGTAGACAAACCCTGACCCAATTTCACAAAAGTCGGCCCCAGCCTCGTGAACATGTTCTTCAGCTCAGCCGCACGACGCCGTTTATTCTGGTCAAACACTCCATTTCTTCGGTCTAAGAACAGTTTCAACCCAAACGAAACAAACGCAAACAGAATTTGCACCGCCCTTCGAATCACCTGATAACGATTTCAACCAATTCCACATACAGATTCGTCAAAAATTCCCAAATCCCTGATCAAATTCAAACACAACACAATAATACCTTGATCGGCTTTGACCCATATCTGGCGGCAAGAATTTGAGGAGTATAGATAGAAGCATTGACGGCGCGAGCCATGGCTCTGGCCTCGGCGTGTACGCTGTTGACGCCGGCGACGGCGCCGGGAAGTGCAAGGACCTGAACGGAGCCATCTCCGCCGGGCCTCGGTGTTGCCTCAACGAGAGCGGCTCGAGTTTGTTTGATTCTGCGATTGAAGGAAGGTCTTGAGATGCGGTGGAATTTTTTGGCGATAGAGGAAGAAGAAGAAGAAGAAGGATACAATTGAGAGAGGAGGAATGTAGATACTGGAGCGGAAAGTGAAGACATGATGATGATGATGGTGGTGATGAAGCTTGAGAGCAGTGTAATGAAGCCAAATCACAAGACTTTTTGGGGAAAAGGACCATCTACTACAACTATATTTCTTGTCTCCTCCATGGCTTTCGCCTTTAGGTGTATGCATTTTCAAGACTCTTTGTATGAAATTGCAATACTTATTATTACATTCCGCCTGGTAAAAGAGGGAATCATAAAAATAAGAGTAAACTAACAAGAAAAATCATCCACTAATAATTCTATCTTGAAAAATTGAAATATTGAAATGTATTATTTAGTCCTTGAAAAATTAAAATGATATACTAATTAATCTTTTTTATGAATTAAATAATATAATGTTTTAATTTTTCAGGGACTAAAAAGCATATTGTTTTGATATTTAAAATATTAAATTGTACATTTCGAACTTTCAAAGATCGAGTTGTCAACTCATTGATCTTTCAAAAACCAAATTGTTAGTTTATTCTAAAAATAATAGTAATTGTGTTTTCTATATTTTCATCCTCTATAGTTTTTTTGAAAATAAACTAATAATTTGATTGTTCAAAGATCACCAAATTGACAACTTGGTCCCTAAAAAATTAAAACACATAATTTAGTCCCTAAAGGCTCAAAACAGTTTATTAGTTAGTCTTTAAAATTGACTAATTAGTATATCGTTTAATCTTTCAGAGACTAAAAACTATATCATTTTAATCTTTCAAGGACCGAGTTATCATGTCGATAATCTTTCAAGAATCAAATTATTAATTTACTATTTTTTTAATAGAGTTAGAGAAAAGAAGTGTAAAAGTCTTGCATGTTTATACTTTATTCATTCATAAGTTCCTCTCTCTAATTCTATACAAATTGTAGCTTATGAAAATATAGAGAATCCAATCTCTATTTCAACTCGTTATCGATCTAAATTAAAATTTTAGATTTGAGATTTAAAAATATTGAAATTAGAATAGTTATTATTGCATCACCCTCGGTAATAGGGAATCATAAAAACAACAGTAAATTTGAACTAGTTAATGATATTGTTTAATTAAGAATATTGAGTTCAAGATTTAAAATTAGGGTAAATTACACTTTGGTACCTTGTGGTTTGACCCTATTTCACTTTGGTATCCTGTGGTTTGAAACCTGACACTTTGGTACCCTGAAGTAATCTCCATTAACACTTTGGTACCCTTTGGAGCTATTTTGTAATTTTAACCATAACAAATTTTGCAAAAATTACATATTGACCCCAAAAAGTTTTTATAGTTTCCATTTTAGTCCCTAGATAATATGTATCCAGGGACCTATTTGTAATTTTTTGAAATTTTTTGGGGTCAATATGTAATTTTTGAAAATTCTGTTATGGTTAAAATTACAAAATAGCTCCAAAGGGTACCAAAGTGTTAATAGAGAATACCACAGGGTACCAAAGTGTCAAGTTTCAAACCACAGGGTACCAAAGTGAAATAGGGTCAAACCACAGGGTACCAAAGTGTAATTTACCCAATTATAATAATGTTAGATTGGTAATAAAATTTTGTTTTTTTTTAAATGATTGCAATTAAGGTTATGTTTGTTTTTTAAAAAAAAAATTGTCAGGAACAAAACATAAGAAGGCAGAAGTTACTTGTGGAATTGGGACGATGATTTGAGAACAATGTGGAATAGGATAAGATAATTTGAGGGTCATTTACTATATTGATTAGTTACTAAAAAATATGGGACGAAAAGACAGATATTTATTGTTTTTCTATTATTTCTTTTTGTCATATCCTTAATAGCGGGCGTAGGGGGGGTCATTCCTTGTGATAATTACTTTTTTTTTTGTTTTATTACAAATATTGCAAAGACAGATCACATGATCCGTAAAATGGTAGTAGAATATTTGCTAAATTTATTTTTTGGTGGAGAGATTAATTGACATATTTTGGAGACAAATGCAAGTTGGATACCGAGTGTCATGTACACTCTGGAATTAGGTTCCTATTCACTTCAAAATTATTTATGAGTTGCCTTTTTTAGGGTTTGGTGGTTACAAGTACGTTTCTTAATTTCTTATGTTTGGCACATTTCATGTACATTTTTTTTCACACTTCAATGTCATGATTCTCATGAATTTTAATATACTAGGGTTTGCGGCCGTTTTTTTGTTTGTATTTCTTTTCTTTATTTTTATTTTCTTGTTAATAAGAGAATTATTTTATTTTACTAGTAGAAGCCACGTGCGTTGCACGTGTTTACTTTTTTATTTTTAGGCTTAAGTGCACTTTTGGTCCCATAACTATGACAATGGTTTCATTTTGGTCTCATAACTTTTTTTGTTGCAATTTTGGTCCCATAACTATGACAAAGGTTTCATTTTGGTCCCATAACTTTTTTTTGTTGCAATTTTGGTCCCATAACTTCTCAAAAGGTTCTACCGTTAGTCCCTTGGTGAATTCCATCCATATTTAGCCGTTAAGTATGTCGTGACATGGTGACTAGGATCATGATGTGGCAAAATAAGATGAAATGGACTGAAATAGGATCTATATGCAACATATTAAAACTTATCTATACCCAACCACAATATATACAAAGAGTGGTACTTCGTCTTCCTCGTCAGCCCAACGGGACTTCCTCTTCCTCGTTCCGCTTCCCAATTTGTCGTCGTCGCCGCTTTGGTCGTTCAACTCTAGCTGAGGATCCCATCGACTTCGTCGATGCCTTCTGCTTGAAGTCTCTTCTTCCCCACCTGGTCCCTGTCAGTACCACTCTTTGTATATATGGTGGTTGAGTATAGATAAGTTTTAATATGTTTCATATAGATCCTATTTCAGTCCACTTCATCTTATTTTGCCACATCATGATCCTAGTTACTATACCACGTCATACTTAACGGCTAAATATGGATGGAATTCACCAAGGGACTAACGGTGGAACCTTTTGAGAAGTTATGGGACCAAAATTGCAACAAAAAAAGTTATGGGACCAAAATGAAACCTTTGTCATAGTTATGGGACCAAAATTGCAACAAAAAAAGTTATGAGACCAAAATGAAACCTTTGTCATAGTTATGGGACCAAAATTGCAACAAAAAAAGTTATGGGACCAAAATGAAACCTTTTGTCATAGTTATGGGACCAAAAGTGCACTTAAGCCTTATTTTTAATATATTTAATATATAACTTTACTTTAGTTCATAATTTGTTATTATTTTTGTTGGCCGAAAGTTCATAATTTGTTATTGAGTTGTGGTAAATCAATTTTTAAGATGACTATCTTTCAATTTTAACCTTGTTTGAATAATTAACTATATTTTATAATATAGATTTCATCTTAGTACACAACTTTGTAAGATACTGTTAGTTTAAATCACTTTTTTGAAAATCGAACCAGTTGAATCGTGAATCGGTCAGTGGTCTGCTCTAAGTTAGATAGAAAACCACCATGACAAAGAATTGACCAAGAATTGGAAGAACCGGTTGAAAAACGCCCAAACCAGATGTTATTCAACCGATTCAAAATATTTTTGGTCATTTTTTTATTTTTTGGGATTAAAATGATGTTATTTTAAAGATTTTTTTCTTATAAAGTTTAGACTCAAATTAATAAGTTATTTGGTAGTTTTCACTTCAATATTTAATCTTTTATCCTTCTAGTTCTCACCTTCTTAATCAAGTTTAAATTTGAAGAATTTATTATATATTTTTGGGTAAATTACACTTTGGTACCCTGTGGTTTGAAACCTGACATTTTGGTACTCTGTAGTATTCTCCATTAACACTTTGGTACCCTTTGGAGATGTTTTGTAATTTTAACCAAAACAAATTTTGCAAAAATTACATATTGACTCCAAAAAATTTTCAAAAAATTACAAATAGGTCCATGGATACATATTATCTAGGGACTAAAATGAAAACTTTAAAAAAAATTTGGGGTCAATATGTAATTTTTGCAAAATTTGTCATGGTTAAAATTACAAAATAGCTCTAAAGGGTACCGAAGTGTTAATGGAGAATATCACAGGGTACTAAAGTATCAGGTTTCAAACTACAGGATACCAAAGTGTAATTTACCCTATATTTTTAATAGTTATTAGTATAATTTTATTATTTTAAATTAAATATATTATTTTTAATTTATTTAATTATTAATGGTCTGACTTCGGTTGAATTTAATCGGTTCAATGGCCAATCTGAATTTAAAAACCTTGGTTTAAATTGTTCACAAGAGATCAATGACCATTAATTTTAGTCTTAACATTAAACTTAACCATTTTTTTCTAACTTTAATTTTCTGTACATATTCATATTTTTCTGTACATGATATCCAAAATACATATAAGGTAAGCTACAATGACATGAGGCAAAAAATAAAACTTTATATGAAGAAAAGTATGAACTATGAAAGTCATAAGCATTTTTGTATTTGACTAATTTTTATAATTAAAGAATCAAAGGTTATGCATCATGCATATATAAGAATTATAAATTTCATTAAGAAACTAAATGATCATTAATTTGAGTGAATAAGAATGGAGACAAGAACACACATGAAAAGGCTTAGTGGTATAGGAAGAGGAAAACAAAAAGAAAAAATATAGTTAAAATTAAATTGATTAGATAAATATATGTCGTCTTTTAGCAACTCTACAGCAACAATTTTGAAGTATATCAATATTTTAATTTGATTGAAGATATTATGATTAATATCGCCATATATATTTTACTTTCTTTTTTCCGTTTTTCATCACTGCTTTGTTGAAGATGAGGTTATGAATTGAACATTATAATATTAATCTACAAAAAGAAAAAGTTAAAAATGCCCACTAAAATTATAGAAGTAATGACAATATATGCTAAATATATAGAGAAACAACACCACCCCAACAAATATTAACAAATCAAATACTAATAAATAGATAAATCCACTAAGTAAACATTAATTCAAGCAATTACATGTAACTGTTTTTGTTATTAGAGGTCACTTTTCCATGCTTATACATTATTTTTTGCACTTTTTAGTTTTTTCTTATAATTACCAACGTGTTTTGCACTTAAAACCTATTGTATTTTCTTTTTGTCTCAACTACACTAAATATTAATGATCGATTCCTTATGTTTGTTGTTTTGGCCCTTATGTTTGTTTCCACAAAAAAAAAATATTTCTTATGTTTGTAAGCATAAATAGCAAATGAACTACCTACCATAAGCCAGAGGCAAAAAAATAATCAGCAGTCAATAATTCCAAGTAATTTAAGAAACTACTTGCCAAAGAGGTTATCATAGTCTTTCAGTGAAGAAAATTGATCGAGTATCGAATCATCACACAATTATAAAAAGAAACTAACAAAGAAAAATTGGCATATATCAGATGAGTACATAAAAAAGTAACAAGCACATTGACCCGTAGTTTAGCGTGGCAAAGCAACAGAACTACATTTATATAAGCCTGCAACAACTTAAAAAGATTAGATAAACGTACACTATTTTTTTCGTTTTTTCTCTTTCAAAATGTATCTATCCATTTATAAAATCACAAACACAAACTCTCTCAGATTTCTCTCTCTTTCAAAATGTATCTACCCAAAAATTTTAAAGTTTTCATTTTAATCCCTAGATAATATGTATTTAGGGATCTATTTATAATTTTCTGAAAATTTTTTAGGGTCAATATGTAATTTTTGTAAAATTTGTTATGGTTAAAATTACAAAATAGCTCCCAAGGGTACCAAAGTGTTAATGGAGAATACCACAGGCTACCAAAGTGTCAAGTTTCAAACCATAGGGTACCATAGTGAAATAGGGTCAAACCACAAGGTACCAAAGTGTAATTTACCCTTATTATTTTATTCAATTACATCAAACTCCATAGGGGCCCATTAATTCTTTCTATTTTTTTTTTTTGTAGAAATGAGTGTTACAACTTACATACATTGTAGATCTAGCAGTTACCTCGGGGCTCAACCTTTCATTTCGGCCCAAAATTATAAAAACAACAATTTAGTCCAAGAACTTCAAATAGAACCAATGCAGCCCATTAAAGAAAAAAACGATAACGAATTAAAAAGGTAATTCCTATGTTTATAGTTATAATTAAAGCAAAGAAGAAATTTGCAATTAGTTTTAATAAAATTGTATTTTGAGTAAACTATGAAATAAAATGACTTAATGTACATAATTATATTTTTTATTACTTTCTTTTTTATATCACTTTATAGTATTTAAAGCAAAATCTCAATGTTTTCTGAAAAATATTTTTATAGGTTAAATTGTATAAAGACTTTATTTATTTATTTTTGGTAAAAAGTTCAAAAGACTCAGTTGCTCATAATTTTGTTAAATATTTTTTTTATGTACTATAACCATCGTAATATCTTTTCTTTTTCACTTAGTATTTGGGACTTTGTTTCCACTAATTCAAATTTGATTTTTTTTTTTGGACAAACAATTTAAATTTGATTTGGTTCGCGCATTTAATAGTAATAAAATCTCATAATAATAATAAATGCATTCATTAGATTTAAATCTGAAACTATAATTAAACGATATGAAATTATTTACTATTTATACTAGTTTAATCAACATAATATTTAGGGTAAATTACATTTTGGTTCTTTGTTCTATGGACCAATTTCACTTTGATACATTTTTCTTTCAAAAGTGACACTTTGGTACCATGTTCTTTCAAAAGTGACATTTTGGTACTATGTTCTTTATACCGTTAACACTTTCGTACCCTATTCTATTGACCAATTTCACTTTGATACCCTATTATTTCACGATTTGTTATCTTGTTCTATCTTTTTTAGGGTACCAAAGTGTTGACATTACAAAGAACATTGAACCAAAATGTCACTTTTGAAAGAACGGGGTACTAAAATATTAACGCTGCAAAGAACAGAGTATCAACGTGTTACTTTTGAAGGAATAGTGTATCAAAGTGAAATCGATCCATAAAATAGGTACCAAAATGTAATTTTCCCTAATATTTAAGTGCATGTTTCAAATTACATCAAATATAGCAACAATTATAAAAAACGATTTTTTTAATGAAAAAACTCAACAAATAAGATATTGTACAAGAAAAAAAAGACACATATTTCATCATTCATAATTCAAATAATTCTTATAATCATTTGGCTAAAATAATAAATGAAATTTTGTTGTATGCATTTTAATTGTTTTTTCTTTATGAAAATGATTTAAAACAATAACTACTTTATATTATTATATACAAACATCCATTGTTAGGACGTACACGCATCTTGCTATCCACATAAAATAAATTGTGATCCTTCACAATTCCTTCCAATAAAAAAAAATATAAAAAAAATTAAATTTGGTTGGTCTAGTGGTTAGCTCACTAAGTCGTTTAAACAAGTGTCAGGGTGATCATTGCCTTGTGTATGCAACAATCAATTGGCCAACAAAAAACCTTTAAATGGAGCTCAGAACCGCGAATAATAATTAGTCCTTAGCCCATTGAATTAGAAATACCTTGGGAAAAAAAAATGTTATTTTCAAATTTTCAATATCAAATTATAAATGGATGCGGCGTCAATCACCTAGCATAGGCTACATCTACGTTTAGGCATTAAATTAATAAATTATGTGTTGTTCTACTTTGGGTTTGTACCATAATTAACAAATTTACTCATTTTAAAACTAAGATACATGCAATATTGTCAAAGACACAATCATCCCATGAAACTTTTAAAATGCTACAATATTAAAATATTTTCATTCCTATGCATTTCCATTGACGAAATATGCATCTACATTCATACCCTCGTTTATATATAGATTATGATCGGGAATTGTGAGGATAAAAGTAGATAAGTCCAAATGATGTTGCCATATAATATTTCCCTTTCTATTCATTTGAGGAAAAAAAAAAAGAGAAATGAGAGGTATATATGATTTTGTGTATTATATTTTGGGTTGTTCAATTTGATTAAAAAACAAAAGATTTTAGAAATCCATATATATATTTCTTGTAGACCAAAGCATGCTAATTAACTAGATCAATTAATTGTCAAGAAAATTCAAATAATATGACACTTCAATTAATTTACAAAAGTTAGGTATTGTCTAGAACCAATTCTTGCACTTCGAAAATTTTCAACTACTACAACTCAGTAGATTAAAAGATTCAAGAGTAATTTTTTTTTTAAAAAAAAGATTCATGAGTAATTAATTTATTGATTTGAAAAGTCGTTAATAATCAACACAATTATTCAATGTCTAACTTTCATATTTATAAATCTTAAAGAAAATAAAATATTTAAGATTATCAATAGATAATGTCCTCGATCCATCCCTTTCATTCCCATAGTCCCATAACCGGACCAACTAAACACGACAATTGACAAAAAGTACCTAATGAGATATCCTAATTTTCTCAAAGCGATGTGATTGAATTACACAATATTTTATTTTAAAATGAATGTGATGTTATTGTTATCTATATATTAATTAAGACTAGATACAACTTAACCTAACCACCGATACTAATGATTATTAATCAATGAGCTAGTTATATATTATTTGGAGTTTTTGCCCACAATATTGAATTCTAATCTACAACCTTAGGTGACATGTGGTAGAAGGAGCAGCTCTGACTTTTAAAAAATGTAAAATTAACTTGTGATGAACAATTAGGTAGATACATATTCAATAATAATTTTATAAATGTATATAAAGGTTGCTGATAGATCTATTTATTTTTCTTTTTAAGAAATAAAATTTCAAACTTAAAGTTGTTAACGATATAAACTATAACCAAAGTGATTTTGTCAAAATATATAATTGGAATTTAATAATAATTTTAATTATTTACAACAAATTGTACTACAAAATTTATTCATTTAGCTATAAAATTAAAGGCAAAAATATTTTCATTGCTTCTAAACTATGAGTAGTTTTAAGTGGACATGTCAAAATGGGCTAATTCATTGGATTGACACGTTTAACTCATCAAATAAATGAGTTGAATTGTAATTTTTTAACCCATTTAATACTTTTTTATTTTTTAGCCTCACTCATTTAATGCAGTTATTTAGTGGGCTGACTCATGTAACTTGTGGTTGTGGGTGGGTTGACTCATGTAACTTGTGGTTGTGGGTTAGCTTATTTATTTTTATTATTTTTTTACATTTATTTTATCATATATTTTATGTATTTTGTGATTTATAATTAACTCTTTTTTTACCAATTTATAATTAACTCACGTAATTAGTATTGAGTGATATCTATATTAAGTGTATTGATTATTTTTTTTATAGAGCCATAAAGGTGTATATAATGAAATTATGAATCTTATATAATAAATAATTTTTTTATATTTTTTTGTTACATGATGATAAAGATAATGAATAAAGAATTGATGATATTCATGTTGATTTTATTATTTATAAGTGTACAATTATATATGGTCTTATTAAATAATTAAATTTTTTTTTTTAAAAAAAAGATGGGTTAGTGGGCCGACCGCTAACCCACCATTAGCGAAAGATAAATTGAATTTCTTTTACTCACTAAAAATTGACTCGTTTAACTCGCACTATGTGATGGATTGGATTTGGTGGGTCGAGCGATCCATATTGACACTTATAGTTATAGTTTTTAATTTTTTTTTTACTAATTATCTTTAAACTTCCACATTTGATTCAATGTTAGATCAAAATCTAACTATATTAATATTGTTAATGACAAATGCTAATGTCAATATTCTTTGGATACTTTTGACACAAAAATTAAAAATTTTTAGGATATAATTGTACCAAAACAAATAAGAAAAAAAACACTTGTTATGTCAATATTAAATCTTTAAAAATTTTGATGACATTAGGCCGATATTGAGTCAAATAAAAAAAATTCTAAGATATACCATTGACACGAAAAATTAAATTAGGGATACACTTAAAATATCTCTTTAGTTAAAATTAATTAAAAGCAATGATAAAACTTTTGTCAAAGTTAAAATTAGTATAATTAATATATTTAATAGCAATATCAAAGAAAGTATATTTGTATTTGTAAAAGTTAAATATATGATTTTGTGGATTAATTTACTTTAATATTAATTATATTAGATCCAAAATGGTCCCGTGATCTAAAAGCGGCGGTCACTAAGCATGTCACAGAAGAAACCATTGGTACATTTAATTTTATAATCCAACCGCTTTCATCTTCCCATGTGGTCCATTTCAACTGAAATTCTTTTTTTTTCTTATATGCATTCTAATCATGGCAAGCTTTTCATAAATAACTAATTAAATATCTGTAATCCTTGACATTTGGCCTATGTAAAATTAATAAAGCAAGTAGATACCAGCCAACATGAATACCTAGCTTTGTTGAAAACAATTAATATTGACAAAATTTTTGTGATCTTTTTTAATAGCAACATGCATGCAACTATGTTTAGACTTAAATTTTCAATTTTTTTTTTCTAAGGTCTGCTTGGGTTGTTCCTTAAGAATTCTTCTTTTTATTTTTTTTATCAAACAAAATTCTAGTTTGTTTTTTTCATTAGTCAATATATATAGAGCTTGCTATTTGACAAAATCAAATCTATATCATATATATTACATTGAGGTCGGCAATGGGTATTATTAGCCTATTAGGGATGGATTTTCTTATCTGGTTGTTCTCCAATTTTGTCAACCGAGTTAAGGAAAAGCTTGAGGCCATATAGATAATATATATATATATATATATAATTAAATAAGATATTCCTTCTATGCCATACCCCCAACAAAATAATGTTTGCTAGGTTAAAAAATTTATCTGGCTTTATATAGTTATAAGGGTGGGCTAGCTAGAGTAGGCCTTAAGACTATTAGTGTCTTGATGTTGCTTGAGGTGTGAGGTGTCTTGAGAAGAGAGAAAAGAACATGTTATAAACAATCACACTTTAGGCAACAAACAACAAATGAAGTAAAAGAAAAAGTAAACTTATTTTTTTGTCTTGAATTTGTGATTTAGTTTTTTAAATATTAAAAATATGGGTAAATTACACTTTGGTACCCTGTGGTTTGACCCTATTTCACTTTGGTACCCTGTGGTTTGAAACTTAACACTTTGGTACCCTGTGGTATTCNGAGAGAGAGAGAGAGAGAGAGAGAGAGAGAGAGATTGAAAGTTGTGAATAGAAAACTCAAAGGGAAGGAAGGCAAGGGAGGCAAGCAAAAGGGTTTGAAGGTAGGCAACTTTACACTTCATAAGAGAGAAGAAGGAGTTGTTTTTGTTGTTATTGTTAATGTTACTTGTTGTGAGGGTTCACATGGGATAGGAAGTGAGGAACAACATAAACAAAAGCCTTGTCTCTGACATGTCCAAATCATAGTTTCCCTAAACAATTCACACCAAACCTAAGCATGTCCCCCCTCTTTCCTCCACTCATCACTCTTAACTTCAATTTTGTCAATCACTACCAAATTAATAACTACCTACTCTTCACATTTTCTTTTCCTTTTCTTTCTTCTTTCTCTCCAAGTTTCTATCATGCTCTTTGCCTTTCCATTATTGTCCCATACACTCAAATATAAAGGTGTTTCAGCTTAGCTTAATTCGTCAACTCATAAGTTGTAGTTAGTTTGAATTGAACTCAAAAATTAGATTAGGTAAAAAAAAAGTGAGTTTGAAATAGTTTAAATTCGAATGTGAGTTCTAAAATTTTGAACTCACTCAATTTAACCTAGTAGAGCAACTCATACATTCTTTTTTTTTAGTCATTCAAGTAATATATACTAATTATTTCTTTGTTGTTTTCACATTTTACATTTTAGTGCGGACTATTAGTTCACTACATTCTTGTAGCTATATACCTCATGTTTTCCTTTATACTTTGTAGTGGTTTTTGAACTTATTAACTCTTATTAGCTCATTATATATTCACAAAATTTATCTTTAACTTTTCATTGATTAATGATTTTGCAAGTTACATATTTTTCCCTTTATTTGTAAGGGTGAGGCAAAAAAATTAACGTTGAACTGAAGTATTTTTTTTAACATAAAAATTTTGCTAATAAAAATGGTCCAATTCGTGAGAGTTCCGCTCAACCCAACTCATTGTTATTTAGTGTTTGGGTTGAAATAACTTTTCTTTAAAATCTAGCCTAAATTAACCTGCCCTCAACCTACCCCACAAAGACTCCCACTCAAACATGCATCTTTACAATTAGGCGATTAATTAATTACTAAATTCTATTTAATTAGATCCTTAATGCTCAGTAGTCATTTCTATATATAATTGTCTTTATTATTACTTTCTATTGAACTTTTTTTCATTAAAATGCAATATCTAAATTGTTAATTGAGTTTTAAATATTTTTTGTTGAGATGAGTATTTATTTATATCTAATGATTGACAGTATACGATCTGTCAATAATACTTTTGGAAAAAAAAATTATTAGAGTTGCAAGGATAAATAAATTATTTAAAGAGTTTTACAAACTTAGGTTTTATGAAGTAGGAAGATAGATAGATGCATGTATATATATTTAGAATTAGAGAGACATGCAAAATAGCCAAAAGTTTTCTCTGTTCTTGTATAGAGTTACATATTGGGGGTAGAGGAAAGTGATGGACAAGGACAGTGCTTGAGATTTGGCAGTTTGCAAGATCAGAGAAAAGGGCTTCCACATTGTGGGTGCGAATGGGACTGATTTGAAAATTAAAATTATGGGAAAGTGATGAGAGCAAGCTAAGTTTGATAAGGAGAACACGTCAAATAAAATAATAAGGCTGTGACTTGTGAGAGTGTTGAATCATGGCTGTGGAAAAAAAGGCATGTAACAACAACTGAACAAAGTGAAAGTTCAGAAAGTATGTCTCACTTCTTTGGCTTATAATTGTTTTCTTCAATTTCCCACGCCACACACCATTCTTTCTTTAATTTTTAGATTTTAATCAACATGTTATATATATATATATATATGTCCTTTTTTTATGAGGGTAAGTATGAGTTTCCTCCACCTATCCGTGTAATGGTTTAGGTGAAGACCTATGAAGCATGGACACTTCATTTTGAAGTTGTGTCGCCGTATGTGTCAGACATGTGTCTGTGTCCAACACCCGTACGACACTCATATTTTCAAAATATAAAATCAATTTTTTTGTGACTTCAACGTGACAAACAATAAAAAACAATGACACATATGACATATATTATGAATAGATATTATAATTTTAAATTTTTCATCAAAATTTATAGATTTTTAATTATTTATATATATAAATATATGTCATGTCGTGTCATGTAAGTTTAAGAATTTGACATGTCGGTGTGTGTCTGTCCGTGTCAGTGTCCATGCTTCATAGGCGAAGACTAATCCTATTCAAGTCGTGGATGAACAGTTAAAGTCCTCTTAACAATATCAATTTCAGAGCTCGAACTTAAATCTCTTAATTTACAGTGCAGCTCGTCAGTGGATCAAACACTTGTTCATCTTGTCCTTCTTCTTATATTTCAACAATATCTTACAACAAAACTCTATTCCATAAAGCTTCCTATTAAAGATAATTAGCTTCTATCCTATTAAGTGTATGTGGATTTCTAAGTAGACATTGGTTGTTTGAGCATCACTACTTGATGATTTTTCAATCAAATTTGTTTCTTATGTCAAACATAATACTGTTTAGGGCTATTGATCAAGTACTCCTAAAATTTGTTTTGCTCATTGCTTTAATTGATATTATTATAATATTATGGTTCAACTTACATATGTGCCTCCACTGGCTTATGGTTTGGTAAAGAGAAATTCTATGTTAGGTGTTTTGTCTATTCTTGTCTCTGATAAAAAAAAAAGGAAATTAAATCTTTTCTAAACGTTACATGAGGATTATTATTAAATATAGCACTGTTACGTTAGCCTAAGGTGAATCATATACATGAGATCGTAAAAGAAACAAAAGTTATAAATTGCTTTTCTTCTTTCAGATTATATAAGATATTGATCGAACTATACATTATTACAGCTTACATGTGCCATGCACATACTGATACATATATACTATTATATATTTTTTTAGAGACTTAGTAATTGGTCTTTTAAAATTAGTAGTAAAGATGACGTGCATTGTACGTGTTATTTATCATATTATAAGAAAATGTATTTTATTATATCATTTTTAATAGAAATTTTCTTATTAGTTTTTTAAATTATACCAATTTAACGAATCAATTTTAAATAATGATTTGATTTTTAAAATATCACAATCTGACGTCAATACTTTAGTCTCTATATCAAATTTAAGGACTAACAAGTATAAATCTAATACAAAATATTAGTTTAAATTTAAGGTCTTAAAAAATGCAAAATTAATTCAATATCATGGATCAAATTGTGACAAGAATTAAATCGTTGACAACAACCAAATTGTTTTTAGAAATTTTAAGAAATTAGTTATGATAAACTAGAAAATGGGTTGCACTTACCTAGTTCACCGGATGTGGGCTGCTAAAGCAAAGGATTGACCAAGTATCTGCAAGAGCTTCACAGGGGGGCCCTGCGAAGAGTACTCCGACGCTCAAGTTAGTAAGAGAGAGATATGAGAGTAAGAGAATTCTGAGATGTAAAGAGTAGCTCACCTTAAACTGCTGAGTTGAGCTCTATTTATAGAGCAGGGGGAGAGAGGTGGTCAGCGCGCGGGGCGGACCACGTAGCCAGACACGATCTCCACCAGCGGAGATGGTGGAGACCGAGATTTGCGGAGCAAGGCAATCGTGGGTGATTGCGTGTCGTCTCGCTGGGCGGGCGCCAGGAAACTGGAGATCGTGGGTGTGACCAAGGTCGTGACCCACGATCTCCTTCAGCAAAGTTTGCGGGACAGGGCAGTCGTGGGTGACTGCGAGCAAGTTCGGAGGCGCACGCTGTACCCCAAGGTGGAGCACGACCGCCTATGATGTTCGGATGGGCTCCAGCGCGCCTTGTCAGGTTTGGAGGGGCTCGGTGCGAAGGTTACTTAGGCGTACGCCCAAATAGTGATGTATCAAGTTATAAATAAACATTTTTAAGAAATTAGTTATAAATAAACATATTAGTAAATTAACCATTTTCTTATATGAAACTTATTACTTCAACTTTAGTAATCAATATTTTCACCCATATCTTCATGAGGTCATGATCAGTTTTCACTCTTATACATATCGGTGACGGTTTTTTTTAGAAGCATGAACTTTTATTTTTATCATTGGATTAATTTCTTTTCTTTCTTCTATTTTTTTTACTCATACCAATTTATATAATTTTTAATATTAAATTATTTTAAACTTTATAGGCATATTTGCATGCTCGTTAGGACACGCAAAACCCTCTTATATATATACATATAGGCTAAATACTTACATTAGTCCTGATAATAGGCCCAATAATTAGGAGACCCAATTGGCGGAAGATGCCTTTGGCCCAGCACGCCATAGGCCCACAAGGTGGGTTTATGGGTGAGAACGTCTTTAACCCCGCTAAGGCAAGGACGCCCATAACCATAGACAGCATGGGCGCCCACGGAGCATAAAGTCGCAAGGAATAAGGAAACATTCCCTGAATCAATCAGGAACCAATCAAGGATCAACTAAGATCCGCTGTCAATCAAGACAAATCGCTCAGAGATCCTTCCCATGGATTCTGCCTTGGCCATCAAGGCGCCTTACGCAAATAAGGAAATAGTGATTCATGTATCCTTAATTAGCAAAACAATATCTTCCTACATGAAATAGGAAAGATTATGATTCACCTCTCATATCACTGAAGATGTCTCTTCTTACAATCAAGGAAGTTTCCTGGACTCTCCTCAATGAGCCTATAAATACAAGATAATAACTCTATGAAAGATACGTTACTCACGCTACTCATGCTAGCTCATATTCTCCTCTCTTATTACTCAAATACAAACTTAAGCTTCGGAGGTGAATCATAGGGGAGACCCCATGTGGTTCATTATCTTGCAGGAAAATCTTAGGTGAACCGGGAAACGACCCTCGACCAAATCCTAGTTCATCAAGTCCCAAAGTATGAAGTAGGAATTAGTTCTAAATATTTTTTTTATTCTAGATCAGTCATACATATTTCTTATTTTTTTTTTTACTTTTTGGTCCTAAATTATTGATGAATGTAATCATCTTTCTCTTATTTAAAGTTTAAAATGTGATGATGAGTTTAGAACTACATATTATTTTTTTAGAGTCATTTTCTCTTTTCAATTGAACCCATCAACACAATAATCAGGTTTTGAAAATAAATTGCTCTTTTCAAAATAAAATGGGTAAATTTAATTATACTTCTCTCGTAACTTTTTCGTATTAATTAAGTCTGAGTATTATAAGTTCCAAATTATATATATTACTCTTAAAGAGTTTTCTTTTATGCTGAGCTCAATTTAAATCATTATTAATAAATGAATTGAAATAGTTTTTTTTAATGATTTTTTACTTTTAATATTATTATACATTTAAGAAGTCGGCCGATTTGAACTCATTAAATATAATTTATATTTTGAATATGTAATTAGCGGTGAGATTAAAATGACATTATATATATTGATCATCCACAAATGTTGTTGTAACTTGTAAGCATTACTAGAGGTTGGAAAAAAAAACAAAATAAAAATTATAAACTAAAACTCAATCCATAAAAGATCACCCAAATAATATCAAATGCGAATTTGGTTCCGTAATTTTCCTCAAGTTCTCAAATTAGTCCTATAACTTTTTTCGTCTCGAATTTGGTCCTATAATTTTTTTTGTCTCGAATTTGGTCCTGTATCTTTGCTCTAGGTCCCAAATCAGTCCTATATCTTTTTTTTGTCTCAGTTTTGGTCCCATATATTCTGAAAACCTCCCACCGTTAGTCCTCCGTCTATTTTAAATTATAGTTTAGTCCTGAAAACTTCAATTCCCTTTCATTTAAGTCCATGACTATCAAAATGAAAGTGAAAGAGCATCCTTGAAGATTCTCAAACCTTATATCTTGGTCCCTAATCCATGAATTTTTCATGAAATGGAATAGAAATGCAAAAACAACACAAATTAAAGCAAATGACAGAGGAACCAAAACTGAAAAGTAAAAAATTTAAAACCCATCGGAAAATGCCACAACTCGTCGGAAAACGTACGGAAATCTCCGAGAAACTCAAGAACTCGTCCAAAAATCTCAATTCTCACTCCAATATTCGCCCTCAAATTCTTTAAAAAAGAATTTTCGAAAATCTAAACTTTTGAGGAGGGAGGTGATAGAAGAAATGTAAGGGATTTCAGAACTTCTATCTCGGAATCACCAAATGTAGGGGAATCTCCTATCACCACCTTCCTCAAAAGTTTGGATTTTCGAAAATTCTTTCTTAAAACATTTGAGGGTGATTATTTGAGTGAGGTTTCAGTGAGAATTGGGGGTTCTGGATGAGTTTTTAAGTTTCTCGACGATTTTCGTACGTTTTCTAGTAGGTTTTAAATTTTCTGTGTTTTCAATTTTGGTCCCTTTGTCATTTGCTTTTAATTTGTGGTTTTTTTGGCATTTCTATTCCATTTCATAAAGAATTCATGGATTAAGGACCAAGATGTAAGGTTTGAGAATCTTCAAGAATGCTCTTTCACTTTCATTTTGATAGTCAGGGACTAAAGTGAAAGGGACTCGAAGTTTTCAAGACTAAATTATAATTTAAAATAGGCGGAGGACTAACGATGGGAGGTTTTCAAAACATATGGGACCAAAGATGAGACAAAAAAATATATAGGACTGATTTGGGACCTGAAACAAAGATACAGGACCAAATTCGAGACAAAAAAAGTTGTAGGACTGATTTGGGAACTTGAGTAAAGTTACAGGACCAAATTCGAGACAAAAAAAGTTATAGGACTGATTTGGGACTTGAGTAAAGTTACAGGACAATATTCGCACTTTGGCCAAAATTAAAATACACAATTTGGTAACTAAAAGACGAAAGCAATATATTTATTAGTCTTTTTATAAATTAAATAGTATATTATTTGAATCTTTCATAAACTAAATAGTATATCATTTTAATCTTTCAAAACTACATATTTTAATTTTCAAGGGATCAAGTTGTAAACTTGATAATATCTTAAGGATTGAATTGTTAATTAAATTACATAAAAATGGTCCAAAATTAATATAAACTTGATAATTTGCCTTTATTGAAAATGAAAATTTGAAACGTACGTTTTCCCGTTTCCCATACTCAACTAAACCCGTTGGCCAAAAAAAAAAAATATACTCAACTAAACCCAATCAAAAGGCATGGGAAATTTTCACCC
>QANZ01042340.1:27165-47140 GCA_003254925.1 Chamaecrista fasciculata
TCGATGTAAAATTTTATTTATTTTTTAAAATCCAACCTTTGAAAATTAAAGAATAGCGTAAAGCTCTGTAATTTTTTTCTTGAAAAAAAAAATTCTACATATTTGTAAATTAAATTTAGTGTTAAATATAAAATTTTATTTATTTGAATGCTTATTAAATACTAAATAATTTTATTTATTATTTCTTTTGTTAACTAAAAGTTAAGAAATGAAATTATGTTATTTTTTTCATAATGAAAATTAGATTATTAATAAAATGAAAGAATAAAAATCTAATTATAAAAATTAAAAATATTGAGACTTAATAAAAAAATTGATTAACACAATAATAAATCAAATAAAAAAATACATGTTTTCAGATACCATAATACTAAAAGAGTTTATATTTTCGTTTTTTGGCCAAAATACTAAAAGAGTTGCACATAACTAAGGATATTGAAAAAATATGTTGCGTTTTAGAAAAGTAATTAAAAAATATAGATATCACCATATATAAAATAAAAATCACTGAAAATTATTAAAAATTAATTTCTCATAATTTACTTTATTATTATTATTATTTCAATATATAGAAATATTTTTATTGTAATAACTTGATATTTCTACAGTTTGTTTTTCTTAATAAAATATTTATATATCTATTAGAGTATGCAAATATTTATTGTATGACTACATAAGACTGAAAATATATTACCGCAAAAATTGGATTATCAAAATTAGGCAAAAATAAACAAACAAAAGACTTATCCACACTTAAGCAAGGTCAGGGGTTCGAATCCCGCCTTGTATATGCAGCAACCAATTGGCCAGTGACAGACCCTTAAATGAAGCACGGATTCGCGGAGGATTAGTCCTTGGCCTGTCGGGCGAGGATACCATGGGAAACCAAAAAAAAGACTTATCCACAGGTTTGGCATCCAAAATTAGAAATTAAAATGTGTATTCAAACTTTTTTTTTTCAAATTGCTTGATTTTAATTTATCAAATTAATAACAGAAAT
The DNA here is from genome assembly GCA_003254925.1 of Chamaecrista fasciculata. Taxonomy (NCBI): domain Eukaryota; kingdom Viridiplantae; phylum Streptophyta; class Magnoliopsida; order Fabales; family Fabaceae; genus Chamaecrista; species Chamaecrista fasciculata. The sequence goes on from QANZ01042340.1 coordinate 28,166, forward strand.
CGTACAAAATTATAGGTCAAAGTACAATTTTAGTCCTTTATCTTTAGGATAAGTTGCAATTTAGTCATTTATCTTTTCTCTTGCAATTTAATCCACAGGTCTGGCATCCAAAATTAGAAATTAAAATGTGTACTCAAACTTTTTTTTTTCAAATTGCTTTATTTTAATTTATCAACTTAATAACAGACATCGTACAAAATTATAGGTCAAAGTACAATTTTAGTCCTTTATCTTTAGGATAAGTTGCAATTTAGTCATTTATCTTTTCTCTTGTAATTTTGTTTTTATATCTTTCTTAAAAGTTTCACATCTTTGTTTGTCCCAACGAATGAATGTGATCATATCTTTTTCACTTTAAAATTGATTATGACGAGCTCAGATTCACGGATTATTCTTGACGAGTCATTTCTTTGCCCGATTGGAATCGTCAACAAACAAGGTTAAATTGGATTCCAAAAGTTGGTGACTCATTTCACAATTAAAACAAATGAATTTGGTGATATCTTTCTTGTTTCAAGTTCGATTATGACGAGTTTGGAGCTATATGTTGCTCTTAATAGATTCTTTTTTATGTTCAGTTGGAACCATTAGCAAATGAAGTCAAATTTGGCTTGAAAGTGGTTATAAAACCAAAAGGTTAAGAATGATGGAAAACCACTTCCGGACTCAATTAGACATCATTTGCTGACGATCTCAACTGGACAAAAAAATAACTTATAAAAAAGTTCTCATAGTTCTGAGCTCGTCGTAATCGGACTTGAAATAAAAAGATATAACTTTGCTTGATTAACTATGAAACGAGTGGTTCACTTTCGGAGCTCAATTTGACATTGTCTGTTGATGGTTCCAATTGGACAAAGAAAAGACTTGTCAAGAGTATGTGGCTTCAAATTTTTCGTAATCAAATTTGAAACGAAAGAGATATGAGTACATTCAATCGTTTGGATCAATGAGTAAAACTTTTGAAAATGATATAAGACCAAAATGTAAGAAAAAAAAAAAAAGAGACAAGGGTTAGATTATAACTTATCCAAAAAATAAAGAATTAAAATTGCAATTTGGCCAATATTATATCAGTAAAAGTTATTATCTTCTAGCCTATTAAAACTATTGGAAGAGATGTTACCAAAAAAAAAAAAAAAANAAAAAAAAAAAAAAAAAAAAAAAAAAAAACTATTAGAAGAGAGAGAGAGATGGAGGACACTTTACCACTTTTATATGCTACAAGCAACAAAGAGTGCTCAAGGGTACCAAGAAAGCTCTCTTGCAAGTTTCGATTCTGACCCACCTCACTACATACCACCGTTAATTGATTTCCTATTCGGAGATTGACACACAAGCCACAAAGTTACAAGACTCTGCCGTCTTAGCTGCTCAAATTGTGTTCTTTGAGTATTCATCTTCTGCTGCATGTTAATTTGAGTGTTCTTCAGAATTTGAATACCCAAGAAAAACCCCAAATTTCTACTCCTTTTCACTATTCAAATATGCTTAGTTTCTAAGCCTAGATCCTCGATTTTTAACCCAAACCCCATTTCAAACTTTCTGTTTCAAATCCTACTTCAAGAAACTGGAGTCATTCGTGGGGTTGATTTTCTTAGATGAAGGCCATGCCCTTGCCTTTTGAGGAATTTCAAGGGAAGGGGGTTTTCGAGTTTTCTTCATTTTCTTCTTCTTCTTCTTCAGATTCGTTACCTCTGCTCCTTCTGCATCAACCACCACAAAAGTGGACCTGCCACGAAGAGATTTGCTATGTGGGCTCTGAGCCCACCTCTGTTCTTGATGCTACAGGAAGCCCAAGCCCTCCTACGTCTTCCTCCTCAACCATGGCCTCTCACGGCGGCGACGGCAGCTGCTCGACCAATAGCACCACCACCGGCGCCACCGCGACTGTCTCGGAAAACCCATCTCAGGCGGCCATAGACGCTGCTTCCAACGTTGAGAAATGTGGGCTGCAAATGGAGGATTGGGAAGGCGTTTTGTCTGAGTCACCAGGTCAAGATCAGTCTATTCTGAGATTAATCATGGGTGATATTGAAGACCCATCTGCAGGATTGAGCAATCTCTTGCATAGCAATGTTGGGACTCAAATGGTTGATTTCAATGGAGGTTTTGGGGTTTTGGATCAAGGGTTTGAGAGTATAGTGAGTAATATTGCAGAACCCAGTTTTCCTGTTTCTGTTAGCAACACTGTTATGTTATCATCATCATCATCATCCTCTTCCTCTTCCTTGGTGTTCAATCCTCAACATCAAGTAATTTCAATGGTGGATGAGAAGTTAAACAGAAACCAAGTTCATTTCTCAGAGAACCCATCTTTCTTTATGCCCTTAACATATCCAATGTTGCAAGATCAGCAAGTTTTTTCTCAGCCTCAAGCCAAAAGTCTTCTCTGTCACACAATTGGGCAAAACTATGATCATGTCCCAAAGTCATCACCCCTTTTGGATTCTGGGCAAGAGCTATTATTCACTAGGAGGCAGCCTATGCAGCTGCAGCCATGGCATTCCTTCCTCGAGCCGCCACCGGCGAAACAGCCGAAGGTGAGCTCCACCGCAGATGATTTCGCGGTCCACCAGCTTCAGCAGACCATAATTGACCATATTTTCAAGGCTGCTGAGCTTATTGAAGCTGGTAATCCAGTCCATGCGCAAGGGATATTGGCGCGGCTCAATCATCACCAGCTCTCTCCAATTGGTAAGCCTTTTCACAGGGCTGCTTTCTATATGAAGGAAGCCTTGCAGTTACTGCTACATTCTAATAATAATGCACAGACTCTATTGGCTTTCTCACCCCTTAGTTTTGTATTCAAAATTGGAGCTTATAAAGCATTCTCTGAGATATCACCTGTTCTTCAGTTTGCCAATTTTACTTGTAACCAAGCTCTCATTGAAGCTGTTGAAAAGTTTGATCATATTCACATTATTGATTTTGATGTTGGGTTTGGAGTTCAATGGGCTTCTTTTATGCAAGAGCTTGTCTTGAGAAATGGTGGTGCACCTTCACTAAAAGTCACGGCTGTTGTTGTGTCACCCTCAACTTGTCATGAAGTTGAACTCAGTTTCACTAGAGAAAGCTTGAAACAATATGCCAAAGAGATCAACATGTCATTCGAACTTGATGTTATGACCATTGAATCATTAACCTCTGCTTCATTCCATGACACTGAGGCTATAGCAGTGAATTTTCCGGTTTCATGCTTCTCAAACCACCCATCATCCTTACCTTTGGCCCTTGGCTTTATAAAACAGCTCATGCCGAAAATCGTGGTTACTTTGGATCGGAATTGCGATCAAAGCGATGTACCTTTCCCTCACAATTTGATCCATGCTCTTCAATCTTACACAGCCTTGCTTGAATCACTGGATGCTGTGAATGTGAACCTTGATGTCCTCCAAAAGATTGAGAGGCACTTTGTTCAACCAGCCATTGAGAAGATCATACTCAGTCGCCGGCATTCCAAAGAGAAGCTACCTCCATGGAAGAACCTGTTTCTTTCATCTGGCTTCTCTCCATTCACATTCAGTAATTCCACAGAAGCTCAAGCAGAATGCTTAGTGCAGAGGGCACCTGTGAGAGGATTTCAAGTGGAGAGGAAGCAATCTTCTCTTACACTATGCTGGCAGCAGAAAGAACTCATCTCAGTTTCAACCTGGAGATGCTGATCATAATTATATTCCAAGGTTCTTCATAACTTCTTCTGAAATCTGCACTTTATCTATCTTTCTTAATCTTACTGCCTGTGGTTCTGTTGTGTACTACTAATTGTCTTATGTAATTTTAGGGTTTATGCATGATGCAATCAAAACACCCCCAAATGTTTTCTTCAAGGGATGGGATGACATTTGTACAGTTCTATTATTGTTATTATTGTTAATTTGTTATGTTTTCTGCTAGTATTGTCACCTTTAAATGTCCCCATGTGGGTGTCATTTAAGCCTCTAATCATGGTGACTGTTTAATCAATGTAGTCTTGAACACAAAGCAAATTGCTTTGGAAGGAAAGAACAATTTAGTCATGAATGTCAAGTCTCCTAAATTATCCTCATGCTTTTTAGCTTTCTGTGATTCTTCATGAATCTTGTAAGGGGTAGTAAGTTAATATAAATTAAGTATTCTATGTTAATATATATAAATATTGGGTACTAAATTTGCTATTATCTTTCAAGACACGGAACTCTTGAATCTGACCAAGTCTTGAATCTACGTCCTAGTGCAATGGATTATTTCCTATATTGAATTGAATGTCTCTGCTGCATAAGCGTTATTTTTAGTTGGCATTGTTAGTAACTGTCGAATGAATCTAGATATGTCTTGATTCATTCAATGGTTAATACTTAATGCTTATTTATTGCCATTGACAAGACAAACATAATAAAATGCCAATACAATATGTATCTCAGATTTTTTTTTTTTAAAAAAATTTCCCCATTGGATTGTCATCTTTTATATATCCATATAAACTAAGGAGGAATATGTGCTGATATCAGTTACGTTGACTTCTTCATGAGAGTTAGAACAAAAACAATGATTAGAAAGTAGAAAGTGTTGGGTTTGCATTTGTGAGCAGAGAAAAATTATGAGAGCAAACCCCCTTTTTGGTCCCTCAATNTTGAGGGACCGATTCCTCGACTCAGTAACAATTGAGGGACCAAAAAGGGGATTTGCTCAAATTATGATGGACTCTGACAAAACTTGTGTGTGTGACAAATTCATAATATGTACCGCAGATTTTCTTGACGATGGTTGTGTGAGTTTATGGACTCATTTGAAGGGACAAAATGATGAATATATAATGATTTTATGATTTTTAAGGATTAAAGATTATAAACTAGCTAAGCTTTTATTTATTTTTTTAAAAAATTATTAATTCAGTCCATGAATTATATGTGTATTTTTATTTTTAATCTTTGAATTTTTCAAATGATCAATTTAATCTTAAAAACTCATGACTTGTTGAGTAAACTAACAATTTAGTCTATGAAAGTTTATTGAGCTAACAATTCGGTCCTTGAAAGATTAAAATGAATAAATTAGTCCCTGAAAAATCAAAATGATACACTCTTTAGTCCCTGAAAGATTAAAATGATATATTTTTAATCCATAAAAAAGACTAATTAGTATATAGTTGATATTTCAGAGACTAGTTTGTTCATTTTAATCTTTCAGAGACTGAGTTGTCAATTAGGTAATTTTTCAGGTACCAAATTATTAGTTTAGTTTTCATTTAGAGATTGAGATCGAGTTGTATGATGGTAAATTATTCATAAAAAAATTTATATTGAGTCATGGATCTTTGTAGTCTAATCACTTATTTCAAAAATTCAAATATTAAAATAATAACGTGGAAACAATCTAAGAGGTAAATTGATAGTTCAAATTTTATACAATTTTGAAACATTTTTAATACTATTTGTTTGATGATTATATATAAACTTTGAACCATAATCCAGTAATATAGAGTTAATCAATGTGGTTAAAAAAAAAAGTTAATCAATTTTCATTTTGTAATGCTTTTCTTTAACTGCGGTGCTTAAAATGTTGGAACTTGCAAGGGCACTTGCATTATATTGGATGTGATATTCTTGCGTGATAGAAATGGATGAAACAAAATTACAAAACCAATGAATATGTGCCATGTGGGAAGTAAGTTTGATTTAAAAAAAATCATATTTGTTGCATTCACAATTTGATGATTGGCTTGTTAACTTAGACTTAGTGGACCAAATCTATTTAAGAATTTATCTCTTGTGTGAGTCTTCTTCATGCTTAAATCAATGTTTGACACATAATTTGAATTTTTTTTTTCCATATAAAAAATCACATTTTGTTTTTCTTGTTGACTTTCAATTACTTGCCAGTGTAGTTTATAATACTGACTCCATAAAGCAAAGCTCCAAATAAAATTAACACTCATGAAGACCAGTGATTGTGTGGGAACTTTCTAGAAGTATGGTGGATTATTATTTACAATATACTAATATAAAATATGAAAAAAAAAAAAAGAAGTAAAGGATAAAAAAGAATATGACTGAAAGGGATGTATACATCATAGAGACACAAAAAGTACTACAATGGGATGTAGAAAATGAGAATAATGTTAGCCAGACAAAAAAATCTAACAAAAAAAACATGGATTGAAATTATCATGAAATGTGATTGAATCTTCCGAGTTAATAACAACAACTTATCATGAAATTGTAATCAAAATTATGAACAATTTTAATTAATTTGATCCTTATATTGAATATTTTTGTTGAAATTTAACAATAAATATATATTTTTATATTAATGGTCAAATATCTTGTTAATAAATTTACATTTTAAAAACATTAATTTTTTTTATAAATACATTAATTATTAAGATAAAATTAGTTGTTTTTTTATAACAATTTAAAATTTTCACCAGTATTTTAAAAACTAGAAACATCAAATTAGGATTCTCACAAACTCAATTAGTCAATTCCCACCACCCACCTAGAAAAGAAAAATCTCTAACCATAGTCCATAAGGTAAATTAAGCCAAAACATTTAAAAAAAGAAAAAGAAAAGAAAAGTATAGGCACTGTTTCAATCAAATTGAACCATAATCATTTGACATTAAGCTTGGAAATTTGTTCCCTTTTATCTTTTATCTTTTAACGTCTTCAATTTCCACCACAATCTCACATCGATTTGATTCTATAATGGAAAAAGTAAAGCAAAGTGGTGAAAGTGAGGAGAAAGGTGAGAGATGCAGTTTTTAGAACACAACCAAGGGATGCCGTATATCACATAGTTTCTATTTTATAAATAAGATTGAGACTCAAATTTCCAATATTTTTAAAAGGTCAAATTGCAATCTTAGTTCTATATGTTAATGGTGAATTTTAATCCAGCCATTTATATGTTTTATATAAAATTAGTCCTATATATTTTATAATTTTTTAATTTTTGTCCTACGACTTAATATAATCATATTTATTTCGTTTCAAATTTAAGTTTGACGAATATTTTTTTTTCTTTAATTGAAGTTGTTAGAAAAAAAAGTCAAATCAAACTACAAAAATAGATCACTTGTTTTACGCTTAAATGAATGAAATTAGTCATATCTCTCTCGTTTCAAATTTAAACATTTGAGTTAAAAAAGGAGAGCGTGTTGTCTGAGTCTCCTGGTCAAGATCAGTCTATTCTTAGATTGATTATGGGTGACATCGAAGACCCATCTGTTGGATTAAGCAAACTTTTACAAAGTGGAGGAACTGGAACTGGTTCTGCAGATGTGGAAGAATTCAATGGAGGAGGAGGTGGTTTTGGTGTGATGGATCAGAGTTCTGTTCTTGACCCAATCTCTAGTTCCAATTTCACTACAAGCATTGAGCCTTCAGGCCATGGAAATTTCTCTGATTTCCCCTTTTTGAACTCAAATGTTTCGAGGGTTTCTTCATCTATGAATCCAAACCCCATCATTTTCTCTGGTTCTGCCACCAACTCCTCACCCCTCATGTTTCATAATCATCCCCACCAACAGCTGCAACAACAGCAAGCCATGGATTCTCTGGACAAGAAGCCACAGATTATGAATCCCCAGTTCATTCTCAATCACAATCAAGCTCAGTTCTTTCCCAATCCGGCTTTTGTCATGCCTGCCACCTACTCCGACCACCCTCTTCTGTCTCTGCCTCCGGCAAAGCGGCTTAACTGCAGTGGTGGTGCCTTGGGAGCAAATTATCAACCCCCAAAGGCGCCGTTCTTAGAATCTGGACAAGATATGTTTCATCGGCGGCAACAACAGCAATACCAGCAGCCACCAGCAGCAGCAGGAGCAGCTCCCAAGTTGTCGAAAATGGGGAGCCCCAGCGAAGAGATGGCAAACCAGCAGCTTCAGCAGGCCGTAATTGACAAGCTCTTCAAGGCTGCAGAGATGATGGAAACCGGTAATCCGGAACTCGCGCAAGGGATATTGGCGCGGCTCAATCACCAACTTTCTTCGATCGGCAAGCCTTTCCACAGGGCTGCATTTTATTTGAAGGAGGCTTTGCTTTCACATGCTAATTCTAATCATGCTTTGTCATTTTCACCAAATGCCCTTTTACTCAAGATTGGCGCATACAAGTCTTTCTCTGAAATCTCCTCGCAACTCCAATTTGCCAATTTCACTGCCAACCAAGTTTTTCTTGAAGCCATTGATGGCTTTGATCGGGTTCATATTATTGATTTTGATATTGGCTTTGGTGGCCAGTGGGCTTCTTTCATGCAGGAACTTGCTCTCAGGAATGGTGGTGCACCTTCTCTGAAAATCACTGCTTTTGTTTCACCTTCCAACCACGACCAACTTGAGCTCACTTTCACTCAAGACAATCTTAAGCAATATGCTTCTGAGATTAGCATGCCCTTTGATCTTGAGATTCTCAGCCTTGAGTCTTTAAACTCAGCATCTTGGCCTCAGCCACTTCGTGATTCTGAAGCCATACTTGTTAACCTTCCCATTGCTTCCTTTTCCTCTTACCCATCTTATCTCCCTTTGGTCCTTCGCTTCCTCAAGCAGCTCATGCCCAAAATTGTTGTCACTTTGGATAGAAGCTCCGATAGAAATGATGCACCATTTCCTCAACATCTCATTCATGCCCTTCAATTTTATGCTGGCCTGCTTGAGTCCCTTGATGCTGTGAATGTTAACCTTGATGTCCTTCAGATGATTGAGAAGTATTTCCTTCAACCAGCGATGGAGAAACTTGTTTTAGGTCGTCATTATTTGCACGAAAGAATTCCTCCATGGAAGACCCTTTTTCTCACTTTTGGCTTCTCGCCATTAGCATTCAGTAGCTTCACAGAATCACAGGCTGAGTGTTTGGTTCAGAGGACTCCTGCCCGGGGATTTCATGTGGAGAAGAGGCAATCTTCCCTTGTTCTCTCCTATCAGAGGAAGGACTTAATATCTGTGTCAATTTGGAGATGTTGAGCAGTGAGACTGTGAGAGCCATCTTGCACATTACAATTACTGCCAATTAATTTTCACATTGCAAAGGTGCTTCATAACTTACTGCTTCTGTTAATTTTTTTTTTTTAATCCAACTTAGCTATGGTTCAATGCTAATTGCCTATGTGTTTTAGGCTTATTATTTCCAATGAAGGAAGTAAACATCTTAATTAGCAACTGAATAGTGATTTATGAGCTATCTTATATTTCTAGCCTCTCTTACTTTGAATATGGGCAATCTGTTAGTGTATTTTGTATTTTTTGTTCCACTTTCATCTATTCCCAAACTTCTGGTCTAGTTGTAAATATAATTAAAAATTCACTCTAGATTGCATTTGGTAAAAAGTGAACCTCATGATATACATATAATAATTGTATTAGTTTTCATTTTATTCTGATTCAGTCGAAAAAGTATAATCCATATACATTGTGTAAGATATGTTTATTTTTTAGTTGAGCAAAGAAACTAATTACTTGAGTTAAATAATTATTGCTAGGATATTGTTTCTAATTTCTATACACATTTTTAACAAACCTCCAATTTTTCAACTTTCAAGTTTTCCAAACTTTCGTCATAGGCTTTGATATAGTCATACATACATACACACACGTATGTATATGTATAAATCTTTTTCGCATTGCTGAAGACACTATGACTTTGATATGTTTATCTATATTATATTATCTGTTACATGTTTATAACTTTGATATTCTGATCAAAGAAACTAATTACACCAAGTCCCAAGATAATCAATCATACCTACCTTTCATATTTTTGGGACGAAACTCTTTGGTATGTATCATGTAACTTACAATTATTAGCCTCTTTTGGTGTGCTGCTTTTATATGTATATAGCCTTTTCTCGGACTTAATAATTCATTAGGCATTAATGAATATGAAAATAAAATCAATGTCCATCAGCCAAGCCTAATTCATGTTAGTTTCGAAGTGGCTGCTTAAATCAAGTTGGTTTCGAAGGTGTGTTTTACAGTGTTTGTCTGGTTGATTTGTATTTTGTTACAAATTGTTGAGCCTATCTGAACAAGGAATATTAAAGCAAAGAAAAAATATCTGTGAAGTCTAGAAACTCTCTTATTATTTCTGATGATTTAATCAGGATCACAACCCAGCTATTTATAAGGATAAAAATACACTGAGATGTAACCTAACAAACTTAGCTAAAATACCAGACTTCTTAAACAGAAATAACAAACCTGCTAATATTACATTTTCACTCCCAGTATACTTTTTATATTTACATTTTAGTCCCAGTATACTCTTCATCCCCCCTCAAGTTGGAAGGGTTACAAACCATTCCTAACTTGCCTCTAATAAAAACAAACTGAGGTTGAGAAAGAGACTTTGTGAAGATGTCTGCAAGCTGTAATTGAGAAGATATATGCAGAAGTTTGATAAAACCAGCTTTATACTGCTGCCTAATCACATGACAATCGATATCTATGTGTTTTGTACGCTCATGAAACACTGGATTCGATGATATGTGAATAGCAGCCTGATTATCACAATAAAAAGGTATAGGATATGTAATAGAAACAGCAAGGTCCTTCAATAAGTATGAAATCCATAACAATTCACACACACTAGTCGCCATACTTCTATACTCTGCTTCACATGAGGACCTTGAAACTGTAAGCTGCTTTTTAGATTTCCATGATACTAAAGAACCAGCAAAAGAAACACAATACCCAGTAATTGATCTCCTAGTTGTAGGGCATGATGCCCAATCAGAATCACAATAAGAAATTAACTCAGGAACACCTTCTGCAGAATAAAATAAACCCATATCTAAAGTACCCCTGAGATAACGAATCACTTGCAAAGCACTATCCCAGTGAGAATGAGTAGGAGCAGCCACATGCTGACTAAGCTGCTGTACAGAAAAAGAAATATCAGGACGTGTCATATTTAAGTATAAAAGTCTTCCCACTAATCTTCTATAAGCTTCCACATCATCATATAAAGGAGAACTTTCATCAAACTTGTGATTCCTAGGCATAGGAATAAAAGAACACTTAGAATCTTGTAAACCAGTGTCTTTAAGAATATCTTGAACATACTTTTTCTGAGAAATAAAAGTCCCCTTTGAAGATCTTGCTATCTCAATACCAAGGAAGTATTTAGCATAGCCAAGATCTTTAATGGTAAAAACCTGATGCAAATAATCCTTGACAGCAATAATACTCTTTTCACAACTTCCTGTGATTAACACATCATCCACATAAACTAACAAAACCAGAAAAATTTCAGCAGTGCGCTTCACAAACAGACAATGATCATTTTCTGACTGTACAAATCCATAGTCAAGCAATTTAGTAGTAAATTCAGAATTCCATTCCCTTGAAGCCTGCTTTAAACCATACAAAGACTTATTCAATTTACAAACTTCATTAGACTTTGCTTTCATATATCCTTGAGGAGGTTTTAAAAATACCTCTTCATGTAGATAACCATGCAAAAATGCATTATTAATGTCTAATTGATGCAAAGGCCAATTATTAATAGTACTCAGAACAAGTACTAATCTTACTGTTACCTGCTTTGCAACTGGCGAAAAACTATCAAAATAGTCCACTCCTTCTACTTGGTTGTAACCTTTTGCTACCAACCTAGCCTTATACCTTTCCACAGTCCCATCAGGCTTCATCTTAATCTTGAACACCCATTTAGACCCTATTGCTTTCTTTCCTTCTGGAAGTTTTGTCAACTCCCAAGTATTATTAGTTTCCAAGGCAGAAAGCTCTTTCTCCATAGCTTCTTGCCATTCAACATGCTTAACTGCTTCCTTATATGAATGAGGCTCTTTCAACTGACTAACATTAGCCATAAAAGCTGCATATTCTTTAGAATAATCAACTTTTGTCAAAGAATAGGTATTAGCAGAATCAGTAATAGTATTACAAACAAAATCATCTAACCAAGCTGGTGGTTTAATAGGTCTGGTCATAATTCGGGTAGGCTGTAGAATAGATTCAACTTCTATCGACTGAGAAGAAGAATTAGCTTGGCTATTTTCTGCTGTTGACCGATTTGGAGAAATAGAAAGGTTTGGTGAAATAGGAAGATTTGGTGAATTAGGAATGTTTGGTGAAATAGGAAGGTTTGGTTCTGTATCTGATATTTGAGGAATTAAAGGTATTTGGGAATCAGCAATATCTGTAAAAGGAAAAGGATAAGGACATTCGACACTATCAGTGGAATTCAAAAAAGGAAATTCAGTCTCATAAAAAATAACATCAGGGCTAGTTATAATCCTATCATTCTCCATATCAAAAACTTTGTAAGCCTTCTGTCCAGCCACATAACCGAGAAAAACACACCTAAAAGCTCTTGGTGCAAACTTATCTTTTAATGGGATTGTGTTAGAAGCAAAACACAAACACCCAAAAGATTTCATCCTGTCAAAATCTGGAGGTTTATTATATAACAACTCATATGGTGACTTCCAACCCAAAATAGCAGATGGCAATCGATTAATGATGAATGTTGCAGTCAAAATACTATCTCCCCAAAATTTAATAGGTAACCCAGACTGAAAAATCAATGCTCTAGCTACCTGAAGAAGATGTTTATGCTTTCTCTCCACTATCCCATTCTGTTGTGGAGTATAAGTACATGATCTTTGATGTAAAACCCCCATCTTGGTCAAAAAACTTCTCATCTTGTCATTCACAAATTCAGTTCCATTATCAGTACGAATAACTCTAATTCTAACAGAAAACTGAGTTTGAATCATAGTATAAAATGCCAAAAACTTCTGAAAAACCTGAGTCTTATCAGCAAGTAAAATTGTCCAAGTAGCCCAAGTATGATCATCAACAATTGTCAAAAAATATCTTTCATTATTCAAGCTTTCATGTTTATAAGGTCCCCATAAATCCAAATGCACTAAATCAAAAGGATTATCAGCACGAGAAGAACTAGACGGGAAAGATAACCTTTGTTGTTTTGCCTTGTGACAAACACTACAACTATCAAAAACATCTGACACAGGAACTGAAGTATGTTTAAGAACATTTATTGGAGCATGTCCTAAACGTTGATGCCAAACTACAGACTTAGAACTACTTTTATCTGAAACGAAATTACAATGAGAAACCTGAGAATCATCTTGTTTCAAAACATACAGATTTCCCACTGTACTGCCAACAGCCAACCTCTTTCTAGTCTTCAGGTCCTGTATCACACAAGAATTCTTATCAAACATCACTGCAATATGGTCTGTAATCACTCTCTTGACCGATAATAAATTGTATCTGAAGGACGGAATGAACAAAACATTCTGTAAAACCAAATCCTTATTAAGAAAAACTTTCCCTGTCTTCTCAGTAGTCAACTTCATACCATTAGGTAGATGCACAAGAATAGGCTTAGGCAAAATACGAATATCATGAAGTAAATTTTCTTCAAAACAAATATGACACGAAGCACCAGTATCAATAATCCACACTGCACTATTATGGGTTATAGAGTTTAAAGATACATTACCTGCAAACTCACCCAAAGTGACAACACCAGCATATTCCTCTGAAGATGATTTAACCATCTTTGACATTTCTTGTTTCATAAACTGTGAAAACATGGCTGAAAAATCTGGCGTAGCTACCTCTTTAACTTCATCAGAAGAAGAATCAGCAAGATTGACAACCTGCTTCTTACCTTGTGCATTTTTCTTCAAATCATTAAACCAATCCGGATAACCCACCAACTTGAAGCAAGAATCCTTCAAGTGTCCAGAAGCATGACAATGTTCACATATCAACTGCTTCTTGAATTCTTTCCTCTTCTTCCAATCTTCCCCTGACTTCGAAGTCTTGGGAACCAAAGCTCCAATCTCAGAAATAGTCGAACCATAGGAAGATTTCGCATGTCGCTCTTGCTCTGAACGAATCACCATGGAATACGCTCGAGCTACATCTGGCTGTGGATCCATATTGAGTATCTGATTACCCAACCCTTCATAAAACTCATTCAAGCCCATTACAAATTGAACCAATCGGTCCGGTCCGGGTTTGACAACCTTGCTTATTATTTCTGATGATTTAATCAGGATCACAACCCAGCTATTTATAAGGATAAAAATACACTGAGATGTAACCTAACAAACTTAGCTAAAATACCAGACTTCTTAAACAGAAATAACAAACCTGCTAATATTACATTTTCACTCCCAGTATACTTTTTATATTTACATTTTAGTCCCAGTATACTCTTCACTATCTATGTCAAGTGGAGAGAGTTCCCTACACCAAGTGTCCATGGTTGATTAAGTTATACTAACTGTCTAGTACAATGTTAAAATTTGTATATACTAAATTTTAAATGATGATTTTTTTAATTTACTTCAAATTACCCTTTTGATTCATTTGGCACATAATCTTCAATACATATTTGCTTGACTCAAGTTTAATGGGTTAAGTAAGCTACTAGATTATGCTTTTTTATTATCACTATTATTGTCTTCTATATGGTTGAATATGTTTTTAGACATTGTGCATCATTTTATTAAGGCATGCCAACCCTTGTATATAATACATTGAACTCAAGTTGTTTGGCTAATTATTAATTGTTTTTTTCCAAATACATCTCCTAATGAGATCACATGGGTCTTGTATGAGTGGAGCCCATAGAGAAATAGTTTAATCTCATCTCTTTCTATCACCTTGGAAGCCTTTCATTTAATTAAACATTCATCAAGCACATTAATAATATTTAATGGTTGAGGCCATGTTGCATGAGAGAGATGTCTGGCTTCTTATTGTAATTTTAATTATTCTTTTCCCTAAATTTCATGTTAAAAAAAGCCAAACACCATCATCTCCATGGACAATAAGGCACTCTGCAAACCCAGCTACAGATTTCTATAATATTTTACTTATAATTATTAATTGTTAATTCATGATCTATCAGTTTTGGCAATTTTTTTTAGGTGTACTGTAAAGAATGGCTTCCCTATACATTTTTTTGACAAAGAATGCCACTATGCCAGTGGTCTTAGAAGGGCAATTCTGTCCAACAAAGAATGCATACTCCCCTATAAAATTTGCCTTTTTTTTTTTTGTTCTTTCCAAGTAAAAATTGAATGGATTACCAAGAAGGTTCCATACTTGAAATAAATTAACTATTCAGGCCGAATTTTTTTTAACTAACTAAAATGAAAAAAAAAAGTGCATTTTATTAAAAGGAAACTTACTACTTGGTCATTGAATTATTGCAATTGTCAGTGATTTGATTCGAGTCTAATCTGGGGCTAAAAGTACCAATTCAGGGACCAAATAGTACAAGTTTAATACAAATTTAAAGATTAAAAAGTATAAAATTAATTCAAATTTAGAGACTAAATAATTGATAATTGAAATATTTAAATGATCAAATTGTGTATTTTAATTATTCAGATCTAATTAGTTCACTCTATGTAATAGGTTATCTCTTTTATTAGTCATCAGTAAAATATCTCTTTAATTATGAAACATGACAAAAGGCTTTTCAATTTTTTTTTGTATCCTGCGCAAAAGGGTCTTTCTATAGATTTTATTAAAAAGAAAATTAATAGTGTTTTTGTATAAAATAAAAATGAAAAATTAGTCAATTTGTTTAACACTTTTAATAACTAACATTTTCATAGATTATTTGTGTGTGTCTGATGAGTAGTCCATTGATATGAATAGTAATAATTATGGAGTTTGAACATATGAAGCAAAAGGAAAAGGTAAGGCTGAGGGTGATGAGTGATGTAGAAGAAGAAGAAGAAGAAAGAAAGAAAGAAGTCTTCTTCATTGTGGTTGCCATCACAGTTGGTTGTTGTTGTTGTTGTGGCCATGGCAGTGTGTGTCGCCATCATATGAATTGAAGCTCTCTCTCTTTCTCTCTCTCTGTAGAGAAAATAAAGGCCTTTCTTAATTAATTGCATAAATGCCAAATCCCATTCTCACAAAGACCTAATGCTTATTGGACACAACCACATCTTACGTGGCTGCTGACATGGCACCCTATGTATCAACACCTAACAGTCAAGTCAGTAGTAGTCAAGTTAAGTGTCACGTTAGTATATCTAGCTGCCAAACAAGCCCTAAGACGTAGGGATAAAGTTGGACAAACTCTAAATAAACGTAAGGCTTGAAAATACATGAATGAAAGTACAAACTACAAAATATCTCATTCCTACTACAGGGCGGAGGCAGAGTTTTTGGTTGGGGGGCATTATAAATTTTTTATAAAAATGGGGGGCCACTCATATAGCTTTTATAAATTTTTTTAACAATTACAAAAACTTAAATGAAGTTATTGCTAATTTGGGGGGGCCGTGGCCCTCACTGGCCCCCCTACATCCGCCCCTCCCTACAACTAAGGTGGAAGTCTCATGTTATGTTATTTGGTAAGTGTCTTTCTAATTCTATATACATAATGAGGTAATCTTCTTATTTTTAGAGTTTTTATGGGGTGAGTTAGACTTTTGTATATGATATCAGAGTTTGGTTTGGACATGTGTAGATGAATGAGCCTTACAATGAGTTACTCTAGGGATAACTCGTTGGTTTCACGTTTCTATATCTGGTTTAAAGAGGACGTGTTTAAATCTTATATTACTTGGTTAAATGATTTTCTAACTTATATATAATAAAACAATCATATCTCATTCTAAACTCTTGTGGAGTGACTTAGATCTTTTTACAAATAATATTTAATACTAGTAACAATGTGTCAACTTTACATGTGAAAAAGTTTTTGTTTAACTTGTGATGGAATAGATCGAATTGCTTGCAACTTCGAGCAGCTAGTCATGAGATAGTAGTATAGTACTCACTTTATGTTTATGAGATTTTTTACTAGAATAAATAAATATTAGACTTTATCTCTAGACTGTAAAATGAATAAATAAAAAAATTTCTTATGGTTTACTTAAAATAATAAGGAATCAGCATGATTAAAATAATAATGAGCTCAAAATTTTATTTTCCTCATTAAATTATAGGGTGAATTTCGATTTGGTTTTAAAACTTTTATTTCGTTTTGATCCTCATACTTTTTCATATATTCTATTATAGTCTAAAATGTAATTTGGTTTAATTTTTGTTGTTATTTCTGAGTTGAACACTTTTTTCATCATACATGTTCTAATAAGTGAGTTAATAGAGAGAGAAAAAGAAAAAAAATTGTTCTTAAAAAAAAACAATAATTTTTTTTTTGGTAGGTAAAAGGGATTCGAACTCACGACCTTGTGGATTATGAATTGACTCCTTACCAACTGGGCCAACCTTTGTTGGCAAAAAAAACAATAAATTTATTTACAATTTGCGACTAAGAATAAATATTTTTTTCTCTCTTACCACATATATGAGCAAAAAATGATTAATTCAGTTGTTTAAATTAAAAATAACAAAAAAAAATCAAAAGAAATTAGGGATGAAAATAATTCGGTTGCATCATTCATCCCGGTTCCCGAGTTCAAGTTCTTTGGACAATAATTGGACGCGATCCAACTCGTTGAAAATTTTCCTACTATATATATTTGTATTTTCTACTATAAATATTATTTTTACTGTATAAACATGTATGTATTATAATTTTTTATTACTTTTATTTAAAAAAGCACATAAAATATAAACTTAATCTCAATTAAATTAATATTTTTTCAATTAAAAAATTCAAATTAAATATTTTTATTAACATAAATATTGTTAAACTCATGTATAATTAATTCTTTTACATATAGAATACGAAAATAATCTAAATTAAATTTATGAAAAAAAATTTTAAAACTGTATCTTAGTTGACCCAACATGATTATATCTAGAACGGTTCCTGGCTGAAATCTAACTTGGCCCGTGTGCACCCTTAAACGAAATTACATTTTGGACTAATAATGAAATAAATAGAAAAGTTTGAGAATCAAAATAGAACTCATCCTATAATTTTAGGACCAAAATGAAGTTTTGACCAAATAATGAAAAACCCTAAAGCCACCCAAGATTTGCCTATTAAACCACAGGCTAATGTGCCAAGCTTAATTTAGATGTCGGTCTATGTATGTAAAATTGCTCTACAAACGTGGCAAGATGTGGAGCGTCCAATGTGTAGACGGCTGAGATTGATCAAGCTTCACATACTTTAACTGTTAAAGTTTAAACACTCTCCCTACCCTCTGATGAGTGGTCACCATCTAACGGCTGCTGTACACCTCGACTATGACAATGCATCTGACTGCAGGTACACCAGATTAAAAGCCATGCCTCTCCTTTACAGGGCCTCCCTCTAAGGGTTTTTTTATTAAAATAATACAAATAAATTAATTATGTATTAAGATACCCAAATTTTTTTCTTAATTCCTTAGATGGGATACGCGTTGCCTCAACTCAATTTCATACTGAGCAGACCAATCAGCCGGTGCCACGTGGCACTGGCTGAGTAAAATTTTATTTCTTTTTTTAAAAAATCTCGCTGAAATCGCGCCAGGCTGGCGCGATTTCAGAGAGTCTGAAATCACGCCAGGCTGGCGCGATTTCAGGGTGCAGACTGCACGATCTGCGCGGTTCAGACCGTGCAGTCTGCACGATTTCAGAATCTAAAACCGTGTCTTACACGGTAAAAAATATTCGGTCGACTGAATATTTTTGTTTTTTTTAAATAATAAATTAAATTAAGATTTTTTTTAAAATGAGATTAATAAAATTAATTTAGTTTAAATATTATTTTAAAAAATTTAAAAAGAAATTATTTAATAAATAATAATTATAAAATTTAAAATATATTAATTAAAAAATAAAAAATATTTATCTAATAAATTTTAATAATAAACTAATATGTAAAAAATATTTTCTATTAATAAAATTAAATAAATTAAATATTTCAACTAATAAAATTATTTATATGACTTTTATAACAGAAATTATCATTTAAGAAATATAAGAACAATTATCATAATTCTTTTAATTATATAATTTGTAAAACATAAAAAGTGTAATAAAAATTACATAAAATTAAAAATAAAACAATCAAA
>QANZ01042340.1:48652-71989 GCA_003254925.1 Chamaecrista fasciculata
ATTTACAAATATTATCTAATAAAAAATTAACCAACAATATCTAAAAAAAATTACAAAAATTACATAATCTAACAAAATTATATCAAACAAATACCAACAAAAATCATTGACATTAACTAACAAAATAAAATTTACCTTTTAATCTTTTTTCTTAACTCCTCTTTCTTCTCCTCTTTCAACTAATCAAAAAATTAATAAACATAAATAAAAAATTAACCATTTTAATTTCTAAAAATTTACTAACACCAAAAATAACAAAAAATTAAACTAAATTCGAAAAATAAATTTAATTTAAAAAAAACTCACATATCTTCTTCTTCTTCTTCTTCTTCTTCTTCTTCTTCTTCTTCTTCTTCTTCTTCTTCTTCCACGTCACTCTCTCTTTCACTCTCAAACACACACACACTCACACACAACACTCACTTCACTCTTTCACACACTCACTCACTCACTCTTCTCTCGGCACACACACACGTACTCTCTTTCACCCCCAACCCTAAAACTCTCCCCACCCCACCACTTTAAATAGGCCAAAACGGCCTCAATTTGAAAATTTGACCAGCTTTGCCGGTCAAATTTTCAAAATTATCGCGGAAACCGAGCCGCTGTGGCTCGGTTTTAGACTGACACACGTCAGTCTGAAATCGAGTCACAGCAACTCG
The DNA here is from genome assembly GCA_003254925.1 of Chamaecrista fasciculata. Lineage (NCBI taxonomy): Eukaryota > Viridiplantae > Streptophyta > Magnoliopsida > Fabales > Fabaceae > Chamaecrista > Chamaecrista fasciculata. The sequence goes on from QANZ01042340.1 coordinate 49,315, forward strand.
ATTTCAAAAATCGAGTCTGAAATCGAGTTGCTGTGACTCGATTTCAGATTGACGTATGTCAGTTTGAAATCGAGCCAAAGCGGCCCGATTTTCGCGTTTTTTTTTAAAAAATTATTTTTTTTCAGCTGGTGCCATGTGGCACCGGCTGATTGGTTTGCTGAGTCTGTAATCGAGTTGAGGCGATGCGTATCCCTTCTAGGGAATTAAGGAAAAATGTTAGGTATCGGGATACATAATTAATTTATTTGTATTATTTTAATAAAAAAAAAACCTCCCTCTAAGCCTCTCTAGCTAAGCTATAGGTGTTTTTTAATAGGAAAAAAAACTGTTTTCTATTTTTTAAAAAAGTTAAATTTGAATAATATTAAAAAAATGTTGTAAGAAAAAAAATAGTTTCAATTTAAGAAGTAGAAGTGAGTCATAGAAAATAATATTTTTAAAGAGCATCATACATTTATATATATTTTGTTTTTTTTATACTATATATATATTGTTTAAACAATATGTTGGTGCGAGTTAAATAGAATAAACATACATTTCAAATCCTTAAAGATATACCAGAGTTATGATTTGGTCCTGAAATTATCAAAACATTATCTTAAATCCGTGAAAGAGGCAATGCTTAGAAAAGTTAGTTCCTCGATCTGTAGTATTCTAGGAAGTGTTATTAATAGTGATGCTGACTTGGCAAGTTGGCATGTTAAATCCCTAAATAGCACATTATATGCTGATGTAGAGGAAAGATTGTTTATTTCATGTGTAAGTTACTTGTCTCTCTTAACATATTAATATATCCTTTAACTATTGAAAATAAATAATAACGATTTAATCCTAAAAGCAACTTACACGCAACACGTCATATATTATCTCTTGTAAACACAATTATGGGACTTCAATAATTTTAGTTTATGGCATGATTCAAATTTAGACATGTCTTTCTCTAAAACACTGCATAAAACACTTTATAGATATGTATGAGAATTCATTGAACCCATAACCACTGTAAATTATAAAGTCTGGCATCAAATAAATGAGAAATTTGGCTCCCACATCTCTTATATAAATAGGGTCTTCCTCATCCTCTTAAGATTACCTTTAACTTAAGAGCTTCAACTATTTTTGAAAAACTCTTATGAGTGATGTTTTCTCTCTCAAGTCTACTCTCATCAACATCCACACTAATTAGTATTTAAATAATAATAATATTAATTAATCTACGCATAATTTAAATATACTTAAACCTCATAATAGTAAGATAGATAAACATAATCAACAATGACATTAATAATTCTAGATGTCAGGCATGAGTATTTCAAAATGCCATACATACATCACTATAAAATCAATGTATAAGGAATTTCAAACAAAATCAAAAGAACTTGTTATGAAACCAAAATAAACCCTTGAAATTAGCATTTTAAAGAACTAAGCATTCAAACTTAGCAATTTATAATCGGTCTAAACAAGTGTGCTTGGGAATCCCAAAATGTATCCAAACACATTTAGAGAGAAAAAGAGATAAAAAGTTCATTGACCAGGGCAATCGAGAGTTTTTTTATCTTTATTCGATTTGGGTAATGATACAAAGCTAAGGGATGACGGAGCAACTCAATTTTTCTCTTAAAATTGACACGATTTTCAATAAAATAGAATTAAAAAAATGAAAATAAAAACAAATCATAAATGACAGTAGATAGAGAAAGAGATAAAAAGTTCATTGATCGGGGCAATCGAGAGTTTTTTTTTATCTTTACCCAATTTAGGTAATGATACAAAGCTAAGGGATGACAGAGCAATTTAGGTAATGATGCAATCGAGAGTAAACTATCAAATCAATCCTTGGATTTAGCTAATAGACGAATAAGTCCCCGAATTTATCTACCGTTAGACGAATTGGTCCCTCCGTCAACTTGACGTTACAAAAAACTTGTCGTGGCACGTTAACTGCCACGTCAGCACTGGGTAACTGAAAAAAAACTGTCAAATGGGTTATTATGCGCCACATAAGCATTATTATTTAAAAATAAAAAAGAAAATTTTTGTGTTGTCAAATAGGTCACTGACTTCAATTTTTTATCTCATTATTTTCAATTTCCCTCTTTTTCATCATCTTCATTCATTTTAGTCCCAAATCCCCAAAATAAAATTGTAAAGAGTCTCAAAACTGATCCAAACATTTCAGTTTAGTCCTTAAACTCTACAATCCCAAACCCCAAATCCTAAAATCCCATACCCCAAACCCTAAAATCTAAAACCCCAAACTCTAAACCCTAAAACCCCAAACCTTAAACTCTAAAACCCCAAACCCCAAAATCCCAAACCCTAAAATCCCAAACCATAAACTCTAAAACCTCAAACCCCAAACCCTAAAATCCCATACCCCAAACTCTAAAACCCCAAACCCCAAATACTAAAACCTTAAACCCTAAACTCTAAAACCCCAAACTCCAAACTCTAAAATCCCAAACCCCAAACATTGAACCCTGAACCTCGAACCCTAAAACCTAAAACCCCAAACTCTAAAACCCCAAACCCTAAAATCTCACACCCTAAACTCTTTGGTTTATTATCTATTCATTTAATTAGGGACCAATTTTTCTAACATATTGAACTATTTTGATAAATTCGGGGACTAATTTGTATAATACTATTGCACGTCACAATTGTTGAACTTTAATGTACAGTCACAATTCTAATTATGGTTTGGGGTTTTTGAGTTTAGGGTTTGGGTTTGGGGTCGGAGGTTTTAGAGTTTGGGGTTTAGGGTTTAGGGTGTATGGGATTTTAGGGTTTGGGGTTTGGGGTTTTAGAGTTTATGGTTTGGGGTTTTAGGTTTTAGGGTTTGGGATTTTAGGGTTTGGGGTTTGGGTTTTAGGGTTTGGGGTTCTAGGGTTTGGGGTTTTAGAGTTTGAGGACTAAATTAAAATGTTTGGAAGAATTTTGTGACACTTTACAATTTTAGGGTTTATGATTTTAGGGTTTAGGATGTAGGTTTTAGGGTTTAGGGATTGGGGTTTAGGTTTTAGGGTTTTAATATTTTTAAGGACTAAATTGGAATGTTTGGAAGAGTTTTGGGACACTTTACAATTTTATTTTGAGGATTTGGGACTAAAATGAATGAAGATGATGAAAAAGAGGGGGAATTGAAAATAATTGGATAAAAATAGAAGTCAGGGACCTATTTGACAACACACAAATTTTTTCTTTATTTTTAAATAATAATGCTGATGTGGCGCATAATAACCCAGTTGGCAGTTTTTTTTTCTAGTTAACCCCGTGCTGACGTGGCAGCTGACGTGCCACGTCAGCACTTAACGTGCCATGTCACATTTTTTGAACGACAGGTTAACGGAGGGATCAATTTGTGTAATGTGCGATAAATTCAAGGACTTTTTCCTCTATTAGCTAAATCTAGTGACTTATCTGTAACCGAGCAAAAATTCGGGGACTGATTTGATAATTTACTCATTTTTCTCTTATAATTGACACGATTTTCAATAAAATGGAATTAAAAAAATGAAAATAAAAAATAATTCATAAATGACAGTAGAGAGAGAGAAAGAGATAAAAAGTTCATTGACCAGGACGATCGAGAGGTTTTTTATCTTTACCCTTAAGATTTAACCAACCCATATTCAAAGTCATTCATTGTGTAGCACCTAGCATCCTCCCATAATAGGTCATTCAACTATTTTTTTTTTCTTTGCTTATGGAAGTTTCTCCACAAGCACATAACAAAAAACTTATATAAACATTGGGTATTAACTTGTTGGTAACAATCTCTACAAAGTCAATATAGCAATAATTAGTACAACAATTTGAAGTATACTTTAAAAAAGTCAACATATCAACAAATCAAAATCAACAATTTTAGTAATAATAATCAAATAACAAGTCAAAAACTAAAATGTTATAGATTTATATAACTTAATCCCTGACTTTATAAGACAGTCAATTAATTTGTATAAGGATTTTGCTAAAAAAACACCTTAGTTTAAGTTAAGGAATTTTTCTTTCTACTTTTAACACGTCTTTTTAGAATAGCTTATTAAAATTAAACAAAAAAAAAGAAAAAAAAAAGAAAGAAGAGAGAGAGTGAAATAGAGATGGTACCCGCATAGGGTGAGGATGGGAGAGGCCCTCCTCGTCCCCGTTCCCATCAATCCCTATCTTCGATCATCGCCCTGAGGATTGATTTTCTTCCATCCCCATTCCCCGACTCCCCATAGTATAATTTTTTTTAATGAAAAACTAAGAATGCATTTAATTAAAGTACAAAATCCAAAAATAAACACAGATTGAAGGCAATCTGCAGGAGACTTCTTCCAAACAAACAATTATTATCTAATCAGCAATAAATAAAGAATATGGACCTAGACTCTTGGTACACCTCTGATCAAAGCATCAATAGAGATAATATGTCCATTTCAAATTGATGAAAAACCTAATCCAATAAATAATTTAGTTTCAATTATAAAATTTCATTCAAACAAACTTTAATTAGAAAACATACAATGCAAAGAACATAAAATTTGAGACTACCTAGCATCTCCCACACGATTAAAATAATTATCATCTGCAAAGAGTCAAAGATTAACACCCTAAAACCACTATCGCTCATAAAAGAAGTTACATGACTATTCTAATGGATGAAAGTTATTTGTAATTATAATATATATATATATATATAATTCGAGGCCGAGGACTCCGGGGAGCAGGAGGTATACTCCCTGTCCCTATCCCCAAATTACATTTGGGGTAAAATTTAATTCCATCCCCAATTCCGCTGGAAATTTTTCCCCGTATACGGGGATCTCTGCAGGGATCCCCATTTATGGAAAAAATTGTCATTTCTAGAGTGAAACATAATTTCCTTAGCTTAGGATAAGGTGTTTTTTTTTAGCAAAACCCTTTGTATAATTTTCTATTCAAACATTTTCTAATAACATTGCTCAACTTTCTAGGTTAACAAACACAAGAAATGCAATCAATATAGAAGGAAAAATTCATTTATTTATGATTATATGATATTTAAGAAACAAAGTGAGTCATGCCAAAATTCTTGAACTATTTCAATTGTTGTGAATATTACATATATTATATATTATGTGGGATTATGTGGGGACCATATGTTGAAAATATTATATATTACATTGTGTTACATATATTATAAATCTTATGTGGGATTATGTGGGGTCCACATGTTGAGAATATTATATATTATATTGTGATAGAGTGTGTCAAATAAAAGTACCACATTGCCTAGGTTTGAAATGAGCCAAGAGTATATATATTAAGATGTGAAATGAGGGGGTAACCAAGATGAGGAGAAGGAAGGTTTCGCGCACACAAGCATGAGCCTCCGGTGGGCAATCGTAGTTGAAAACTGACGATTCCCCCCCCCCCCCCCCNCCCCCCGTTGCCCGCGAAGACAAGGGCACCGGGTCTTTTTATAAAATCAGATTTTATATTTTGTGTATATTATTTTTTGATATTTAAGGCTTACCTGAAAACCCTTTTTTATGGTGTATAAAGAAGTGGGCTGTTACATATCAGAAAATAAAGACATTCAAATTGTGTTTATGATTTTTAAAATGAGTTTATAAGCTGTTACAACAATTTAATCGGTGATTAAATTGTTTTAATCAGTCATGACCCTGCAAAACGTCTCTCTCAGCGGCGCCTTAATATATACACACATTGTGTTCTAGGTTTAGGGACTGCTCTGACCCAACTCACTGAAATTATCTTCTGTTGTTCTGTCTCCTTGTTGTATCAACAAGAAGAGTTTGTTTAATCCTGGGGAGTACCGCTTCTAATTACAGAGGGTTGCGGAATAAACTCTTAAGGACAATATCCTTATGACGCGACTCAAACTATAAAATTATATACCACAAATTCGTATATCCCCAACATCAATAACAAAAGTTTAGAGTATATGTATGTCTTTGATAAATTATATAGATCTTAAAATTAGATTTCAACGAGGAAAAAGAAAAGGTTGTATGTAAAAGCCCTTATTGTGAAGGTTGATTAATTTCAACTCGAGGATTCGCTTCAACAACATGAGTTGACAGTTTGGTTAATTAGCTCAATGGTTTGGCTAAGTAGACTAACAATAATAGGGTCCATTTGGTTGGGTTTGAGGTAGGTAAAGGAAAGAGTTTTATAAGGGAAAAATTGTGAGGAAAAGGAAAAGTAATTGAGGGAATGTAAAATAGGTAAATATTGAAAGTGTTTGGTATAAAAAGGTACGAGAGGGAAAGTAAAATAGATATAAAAAGGTACGTAGTGGCTTGTATAGGTCTAGGTAAGATTGGGTATAATGGGAGTTAGGAATGAGCAAGGTGTAACGAAGGTTAGGGTTCAAAATTGTTCTATCAGTATTTCTGTGACCAATTTGTACAAAAAATTTTAATGATTTAGCTAAATTCGAAGACCAATTTGTATAAATACGTATATGATAACTCATTTAGAATTTCACTTTAGGAATAAAATTGTACAAATATTTTTCTATTGATTTATTATTTTCTTTGTTGACATGGCATTTTACGATTTATTTGAGTACTTAACGTGTCACTTGAGATAATTAAAGGCCAAAGAGTGATGAAAGGATCAAGTTGAAAACAGATAACATAAGTTAAGGACTAATTTATACACTATTAAAAAGAGGACTATATTAACATCATTTATATAATTTAGAGACGAGATTATTAGTTTACACAAATAAAAAGGGTCAAAGTTAAATTTGGTTCCATATATTTTGTCAAGTTTTCAATTTGGTCCCATATCTTTTGTTAAGTTTTCAATTTGGTCCTGTATATTTTATTGTTGCACTTTTGGTTCCATATCTTTACAAAAGGTTCCAATTTGGTCTCATATATTTGGTCAAGTTGCAAAATTGGTCCTATATCTTTACAAAAACATCAACTATTAGTTGATTCTTTTGTAAAAATATGAGACCACTTCTACACCTGATCCAAAGATATAAGATCAATTGTGCAATTGACCAAAAGATATGAAACTAAATCTGTAGCAAAAAAAGATATGAGATCAAATTGAGAACTGATATAAAGATATGAGACTAAAAGTACAACAAAAAAGAAATGAGACTAAATTGAAAATTGAGTAAAAGATATAAGACCAAATTTACGTTTTTACCGATAAAAAACATTGGTCGTTTACAAATTCTTTTAGTTTAATTTAAAGATTTAAAGATAAATATTAAATATACACAGGTGAAAAAAAAAATTAAAAATCATGAACCCAAACCTTCAAGGAGGAATTCACGAATTGACCCTTGAGAAAGTCTATTGAATGACGAAAATACCCAGATTTCCAAAAATGGCTAGACCCATTACCACTGGTCCCCCTAGAGCCAGATTCAAAATCCGTACGTGCAGCAGACTCATTTTAATTTCAATTTCCCATTTTTGCCATTTGATCACAGCCACAGGTTCTCATCTCCATCGATAAATCTCCACCGTCCAAATTCGGCCTCGATACTTTCAAACCCCAAAAAGCTTTTATTATCTCGTGCCGTCAGATTCAATTTCGATAAACAGGCCACCAACAGTCGCCGCAGATAACTATGTCTACAGACAAAAGCCACACAATTAAAAACTTAACAGAAAAAGAAATATAAAAACTAGAGAGAGCCTAGAGAGAGAAAGAGAGAAACAAGAGAGAGAGCACTTTACCACTTTTATATGTTGCACGCATCCATCCATAGCAGAAAACACAAGGAAGACAGAGTAGTACTCCTCAGACAAGAGAAAGCAAGAAAGAGAAGAAGATAGAGAACCCATCAAAAGTTTCCCCACTCGCTAACCAGCCAGATGAACAAAAATGGTTTTCTCTGAATATGTCATAAGATAATAGTCCCTAATTCGAAGGAAAGGAGAAAAGGAAGAAGAAGAAGAAGAACCAGAACCAAAAGAAGAAGAAGAATGAGTTAGGTGAGAAGTGTGTGTCTGTGTATATGGCCTGTTGTTAAACTGTGCATGCATTTGACAAGTGTTTACTGTTTTTCATGTGTCAATTCGGAGAGCAAATTAAAAAAAAAACCCAGATCTTGTTTCTTATGTGTTTCATTTAGTTCTTGTTATGGTTTCAGATTTCTTCACGGATGTGTACTGTGCTAGGAAATTTTGCGTTTTGAGCTGAACCCATTTCTGAAGAAGGAAAGAGATTTTGTATTGTATTGGGGAAAATCTGTGGGTGGAGCTGTTCTTAACAACATCAACTTGCTTGAGAGATTTAGATGAAGGCCGTGCCCTTACCCTTTGAGGAATTTCGAGGGAAAGGGGTTGTAGATTTCACTTCTTCTTGTTCTCCTTGTTCGGTTGTGTCAGATTCATTGAGAGTGTGTGAAGATCAAAAGTGGAATACCCAGAAACAACATTGCTATGTGGGCAGTGAGCCCACCTCTGTTTTGGACATTCGTAGCAACAACCCAAGCCCTCCCACTTCTTCCTCCACACTGTCTTCTTCATACGGCAGCAGCGGCGGCGGCGCCGGCGTCGGAAGCTCCTCCGACAGCACCACCGGCGCTGCCGCCGGTAAGAGAGCTTCTCAGACGACGTTAGAGGTGGCCCCAGAAAGATGCGGGATGGGAATGGAAGACTGGGAGAGCGTGTTGTCTGAGTCTCCTGGTCAAGATCAGTCTATTCTTAGATTGATTATGGGTGACATCGAAGACCCATCTGTTGGATTAAGCAAACTTTTACAAAGTGGAGGAACTGGAACTGGTTCTGCAGATGTGGAAGAATTCAATGGAGGAGGAGGTGGTTTTGGTGTGATGGATCAGAGTTCTGTTCTTGACCCAATCTCTAGTTCCAATTTCACTACAAGCATTGAGCCTTCAGGCCATGGAAATTTCTCTGATTTCCCCTTTTTGAACTCAAATGTTTCGAGGGTTTCTTCATCTATGAATCCAAACCCCATCATTTTCTCTGGTTCTGCCACCAACTCCTCACCCCTCATGTTTCATAATCATCCCCACCAACAGCTGCAACAACAGCAAGCCATGGATTCTCTGGACAAGAAGCCACAGATTATGAATCCCCAGTTCATTCTCAATCACAATCAAGCTCAGTTCTTTCCCAATCCGGCTTTTGTCATGCCTGCCACCTACTCCGACCACCCTCTTCTGTCTCCGCCTCCGGCAAAGCGACTTAACTCCGGCGCCATGGGAGCAAATTACCAACCCCCAAAGGCGCCATTGTTGGATTCTGGACAAGAGATGTTCCTCCGGCGACAGCAACAGCAACAGTATCAGCGGCCACCGTCTGCCGCCGCCATATCAGCGGCTCCCAAGTTGCCGAAAATGGTGAGCCCGGGCGAAGAGATGGCGAACCAGCAGCTTCAGCAGGCCATAATTGACAAGCTCTTTAAGGCTGCAGAGATGATGGAAACCGGCAATCCGGAACTCGCGCAAGAGATATTGGCGCGGCTCAATCACCAACTTTCTCCGATCGGCAAGCCTTTCCTTAGGGCTTCATTTTATATGAAGGAGGCCTTGCTTTCGCTTCTTCATTCAAACCCCAATTCTAATCATAATCATAATCATGCTTTGTCGTTTTCACCCACTGCTCTTCTTCTCAAGATTAGTGCTTACAAATCATTCTCTGAAATCTCCCCACTCCTTCAGTTTTCCAATTTCACTTCCAACCAGGCTCTTCTTGAAGCTGTGGATGGCTTTGATCGTGTTCACATCATTGATTTTGATATTGGGTTTGGTGGTCAGTGGGCTTCTTTCATGCAGGAATTAGCTCTCAAAAATGGTGGTGCACCTTCTCTCAAAATCACTGCTTTTGTCTCACCTTCCAATCACGACCAACTCGAGCTAACTTTCACTCAAGAAAATCTCAAGCAATATGCTTCTGAGATTAACATGCCCTTTGAACTTGAGATTCTCAGCCTCGAGTCTTTAAACTCAGCATCTTGGCCTCAGCCACTTCGTGATTCAGAAGCCATACTTGTTAACCTTCCCATTGCTTCCTTTTCCTCTTACCCATCCTATCTCCCTTTGGTTCTTCGCTTCCTCAAGCAGCTCATGCCCAAAATTGTTGTCACTTTGGATAGAAGCTCGGATAGAACTGATGCACCATTTCCTCAGCATGTCATTCATGCCATTCAGTCTTATACTGGCCTTTTCGAGTCCCTCGACGCTGTCAATGTTAACCTCGATGTACTTCAGATGATCGAGAAGTACTTCCTTCAACCAGCAATGGAGAAACTTGTTCTGGGTCGGCAACGTTTGCACGAAAGAATTCCTCCATGGAAGACCCTTCTTCTCAATTCTGGCTTCTCGCCATTGGCATTCAGTAGCTTCACAGAATCACAGGCTGAGTGTTTGGTTCAGAGGACTCCTGCTAGGGGATTTCATGTGGAGAAGAGGCAGTCTTCCCTTGTTCTCTGCTATCAGAGGAAGGACTTAATATCTGTGTCAATTTGGAGATGCTGAGCAGTGAGACTGTGAGAGCCATCTTGCACATTACCATCAATTGCTAGTTTATTTTCATATGGCAAAGGTGCTTCATCACTTGCTGCTTCTGTTAATCTTATTTTATTTTATTTTATCCAACTTAGCTATGGTTCAATGCTAATTTGCCTATGTGTTTTAGGCTCTTATTATTTCCAGTGAAGGAAGTAAACATTTTAATTAGCAACTGAATAGTGATTTATGAGCTATGTTAAATTTTTAGTCTCTTTGTGTATGGGCCATCCGATTGTGCATTGTGTATTTTTGTTCCCCTTCCATTCCCTAACATATGGACTTTAGTAGTATAAATATACTTGACAAGAAAGTAAAACACAATATATTCATCCTCAAGAAGAATGAATGAACCCCACAAAATTTGCATTAAAAATTGTGTTAGTTCAAGTTATATTGTGATGCAATGGTAGAAGTATACTTCATATTATACATTGTGTGGAAGATATTGTTGTCTGAGTTGAGCACTTGGGATGTTTCTTAAAATTTAAATTTTTGAGCAATGAGGATAAAGAAACTAATTGCTTCAAGTCCCAAGATAATCAATCATTCTTGAGGTTTTCTACCTTTTTCATGTTTTTTGGACATAACTCTTGGTTGCTATAAACTACTAGGCAGTTAGATGTATCATGGAACTCACAACTTTTAGTCTCTTTACATGTGCTGCTTTTTATTTTTGTACATTCTCCTTCCTATCTTCCTTGTCTTAATGTTGATCATAAGTCATGATCAAATCTCTCGGAATTGCACATAGCTCTTTGTAACATGTTTGAACATAAGACATATACATACATCTCATGACATGAAAGAAATCTCCATGGGTTGTGGTGTTTGACATCTATTTTATTACAATCATTTCAAGTAGACATAGCTCTCTTCTCTTCACCAAGTGTCCATGCTTTGTCTCACAAAGTTATACTCTTAATCTAGTTCAATGTTCAAATTTATATATAACTAACTATACTAAATTTAAATGTTGATTTATTTAATTTGTTTAATCTTATCAAATCACCCCTTTAGATTTATTTGGCACTTAATCTTCAATGCATAGTTCTGCCAAACTCAAGTGTAATTGGCTTAAGTAAGTGCTTTTTATTATCATCATTTTTGTCTTTTATTTGGTTGAATATGTTTTACACATTGTGAATCATTTTATTAGGGCGTGCCAACCCTTGTATAGTATTATAATACATTGAACTCAAGTTGTTTTGCTAATTATTGTGTTTTTTTTTTTAAAAATACATCTCCTAATGAAATCACATGGGTGTTGCATGAGTGGAGCCCATTCAAGAAATAGTTTAATCTCCTCTCCTTTTATCACCTTGGAAGCCTTTCATTTAATTAAACATTCATCAAGCACAATCATAATATTTAATGATTGAGGCCATGTTGCATGAGAGAGATGTCTGGCTTCTCGTTGTAATTATAATTATTCTTTTCTCCAAGTTTTATGTTAAAAATTGCAAAACACATCAGCTCCATGGACAATAAGGCACTCTGCTATCCCAGCTACAGATTTCCATAATATTTTACTTTTATTATGATTATAATAGTAATTATTATTATTTTATATCATTAATTGTTTACTTCATGATCTAGCCTGGCCTCGGATGACAATATTGGTTACTTTTGGCTATATTTTTATTAAGGAAAAGAATGGCTTCCCTTTCCTATACTCCTTTTTCAGATTTTCAGAATTTCAGTGGTCCTATGAGGGCAATTTCGTCCAAAAGCGAAAATGAAAAATGGAGGACCACCCATCAGTGTGATATCTCCTTGTAATTTTATATCTGCTTGTATAAATTATTCTTTTTTATATTGTAGAAAATGTTAAAAGACTTCAAATTTGTTCTAGTGTATAATTCTGTGAAGGTTTTATCGATCAGAGAGATAATTTTTTAATTATTTTTTAAATCTATTAGATAAAAAAACAGTGAAGTTTAAATTTTGATCGATGTAAATAGTATTAACAATCAGAAATTTTCAAAAATTTACTTTTTAACAAAAGGTTTGTTAGGTATTAATTTAGACAATTCTTTTTACTTTACATAATTTAAGAGTTTTTTACAAAATAAACCAAATTAAACTAAATTATACGTATTTTAACAAAAAAAAAAGTTATTATTTGAGCGCGTTCTATACACCATTTTTATTGGTGCTCCGTAATGATACTTGTATGTAAGCTCAAGGTAAGACTGTTCATTGCTCTTCAAATTTAAGTTCACTCACAAGTCAAAGCTTTAAATTTTTGAAGTACATTTCTTTATTAAAAAGTGTATATTTTCTTGTATAAATTTGGGGGGTAAGTATTAATGTCCCGATCAGAAAATAGCTTTCGATTTCTTTAAAGATTTATGAAAAAAATTATATATTATTTACTAAATAAAGTCTTTAGATTGGTCAAATGATAACTTCTACTCTTGCCAGATAAATGTCTAAATTTTAATCAATTGTCATTTTTTATTGGAAAAATACTTTATTTTTTTTATTTTTTTTTTGTAGTTAAAGTAGTAGTAAGGGAAGGCACTTCCAGAACTACCGGACAAAGGGCTAGAGGCATGTTGGAGATGCCGACAGATGCTCAACCCATAGGATTAATGCACAGACTTAAACCGCAAGCAGTTTCTGAACTAGTCCTTGGGTGCCAGGAAATCTCCCTGGGGAGGGATGCCCACCAAGTAGAATTAAGTGGCTTTAGGAGGGTTCGAATCCTTGCCCATGATAAGGAGGCACGGCACATTAACAAAATACTTTATTTTTTAATTTTAAGATTTTGCCAATAATTCGTTACATTGTGTTTGATTGAACCATGTACAATCTCGGAGGCACGGCACAAATTAACTCACTCGTGTTATTCAACAAAGAATGATATTAGAGTGAGAAGTTTACTCCTTCATTGATCTTGAAAATATATACATGTTTGAGTACTTCATGTCTTCATCGATATGCATAATAATGAACCTGGATTCTATATATATATATATATATATATGTAGTGAGCCACTGTGAGGTGGTGATATATTATTTGCATGTTTAAGAGAGTAAGAATTTATTGTGCAGGTATTCTCTCAACAATAAGAGATGTTTTCTATCTTTGAAGTTTTACTTCATTCTACATCAAATCTAGATCTATAATTGACCGCACCCGTCGTTTGGTGGCCAAAAATATCGGAATTAATGCACTATAGTGGTGCAATCCGAGTCGATCTCTCGAGGAACTTTTGTGCAAGGTTTAATTGTAAACGATACTAAGTTATCACCAATCGGGTAAAAGCGAAGAAAATTTGTTCTTTGATTGTTTGTCTAAGACCTAAAACAATAATTAAATAAAGCAATAATATTTTTGGGGTTTTTGATTAATAAGCAAAAGATAAACAAAAGCGATAAAGATAGATAAGACACACTTATTGATGGAATCACCCAACAGAGGAATTGAATTCGACCTTCCTAGCTTATAAAGATCGGAGTAATTACTTCACAAACCATTTACTAAAGTTGTCCACTACCGTTAAACATAGCAATTAACTCAATTATAAACATAACCAAGATAATCACTTCAATGAAGCTAATGGCGAGATAAAATCAAGAATTCAGGCAACTCTATAACTCAGACTAAGTTATCAAAGAGAAACTTATCCCAATTATTAGTGAAACCAACTACAACGTATCCGAACGGATCATAATCAAGACAAGAATAATCAATACATATCAGAATCCAAAATCCAATCTCAAATTCATAATCAATATCAGAATTACAAGTTCTCTAACCAAGAAAAACTCAAACCCTAATATAAAATGATGAAAAGAGTAAAGTAAAACTCCCTAAGTGTAGAACCAAGCTCGGGCCTCCTCCAATCCTCTTATGGGTGTGGAATCTAGCTGCTCATGGAGAGAGATTCGGCTTCAACAAGCCTCCTAGCCTCCAAAATAGCCATGGATGAAGGTGGGAGAAGAGAGGGGATGAAGGAGATGGTGTCCCGTGTGTCTCTAGGGTTCCTCCTCCTTTAAATGACCTAAAATCCTCTCATATATGTAAATTTCGGCTCATTCCAAAGAAATCTAGGTCAGAATCATCAAAATCGGGCTTGGGCCTACTTAATTACAAATTATCGCGAACCCGCCGCGGACCCGCCGCGGCTATACGTGGCGGCGGTTCCGCCGGCGGGTTTTCCAGCAAATTTAGTTTGTTTTCAGTTTGGTCCCTGACTCGTCTCCAAGCATCTTTAAGCCTTTCTCGAAGTAATTTAGCACTTTGGACTTCATTAAAACCTATTAAGAACATCGAGAAACTAAGTGAATTCTCAGGATAAAGAGGATCGATCAAGTAATAAAGATTAAACCCGAGAAAACCACTCAATTAATCACAAAATAGTCCAAATAATCATCAAACTTCAAGGCATCATATTTTATCATAAAGGGACATAAAGGCATGCAATTGAATCCCAAATGAATATAAAATGCCCTAAAATGTCTCTAAAATATATGATGAAATATGGTCAGATCAATAATTTAGAGCATTCTTAAGAGAAGATGATAATGAAGTTTCTTCAAAGAAGATGGCAAGGTGTGTTGTTTTCTAGAGTTCATTCATAATCATTTTTTTATTAATATTTTGTATTTTTTTTATTTAGGCAGTAAATCTTTTTGTTCTCAAATTAGAACACAAGAGTGTGTTGCATTTGTTTTCTTGTCTAATAATGCTTTAGAGCTCAACTTTGACTATTTTATAACCCAAATGGAACTAGTTAATTTCATAGTTTGAAGACCAAAATGACTATTTCATCTTATTAATATTATCACATTATCAAATTATCAAAGTGACACATTCTATTATGTTATAAGCTTCTACAATTCTTGATACCTTAAAAATTAAAAGCAATATTTCGAAACATTAATTAATTATTTAATCCTTTAAAATGATAATTTGTTTAGTCTTTGAAAGATAAAATATGTAATTATAATCAATTTGGTCTTAAATCTTAATCGTATGATTTTCACAAAATGACTAAATTAATTTTAAATTCATCTTTCATGAACTAATATCATGATTTTATTTTCTAAGAAATAACTCAAAAAAATTATTATCTTTCAAAAACCAAATCATTAATTTGCTTCATAATATTTAATGACTTTGTCCATTTGGCCTGGTACTTTTTGTTTGAAATGCTAAATATTTGTAAAAATGCAAAATTTAACAAGGGAATATATTAAAATGTCATTTTTATAGTAATCTCTATTTTGTAATTCATTTGTGAATTCTATTATAAAAAATTTATCATTGTATCTCTATCTACTTGAGTAACTTTGAAAAATCACATCCTTTTCAAACTGAGGCAAGCTTCATACACTGTAATGTTCAATTCTTGTATGAATCAATTATTGCAAAGACTAGTGTAAACAAAGAATGAAGAAACACTGTGAAAGATATTAATTTTGTTATATGATTATGACTAGCATGTTGTGATTTAACGAAAATGGAAACATATATGCTGGCATGTTCGATGAATCATGAATGCATAACACTAACTGAGGAAGCCTTCTTACTAGCTAGTGCTTCTCCAAATCCACACTTTGACTCACTGTTGAAAATTGAATTGATATATTTTTTCTAAGGCAAAACACTCTTTTTTGCCCTTAACGTTTGCAGTGATTTTCAGTTATGCCCCTAACGTTTCATTTTGTTCAGTCGTGCCCTCAATGTGAAACTAAGGTCTCAATTATGCCCCCAATTTTGACTCGATGCCCATGTGGCAATTTTTTTTACTTATGTGTCATTTTTTTGGTCTGACTTAAATACATGGCATGATGACTGGACATTCCTATTTTTTTTTTCCACCGTGGCATGATGACTGGATTTACATTTTTGAACATAAAAATTGAGTAAACTAGCAAATCAGTCCCTGGATTTACATTTTTCATCATCTTCATTCATTTTAGTCCCATATCCTCAAAATAAAATTGTAGAGTGTCTCAAAACTCTTCCAAACATTCCAATTTAGTCCTTAAAAATATTAAAAACCCTAAACCCTAAAATCCTAAAAAAATACTCTCTTGCAATTTGGTCCCTGGGTCCTCAAATTTATTAAATCAGAATTAAAAAAAATTATTTTGGTCCCTAAACCATAATTAAAAAAAAACATTTTGGTTCCTAAACCATAATTTCATCTTCATCATCTTCATCATCTTCACTTTCATCATCTTCACAATTAATCTTCATTTTGCTCACTGATTTTGGTCCCTAAACAAATTTGAAATTGAAACCCCAAGCGTGATTCATATCCCAAACAATGTCTTCATCCTCTGCCCAGTCAAATTCATCCAACCCATATGCAACTTCGACGGCGTCACTTGCAAAAGCGGCTTCGTCGCCGGAATCGATCTCTCCGATCACCAACTCTCTGGCATCATCACCAATTTCAAATCCCCAATTTCAATTTCAGAAACCATTTTCACATCTAGCCAAAACGAATCAAAATCGCGAATTCTGGGTTAGCGTTTTCAACCCTCGAGAAATCAAAACCATGTGAGATCAAGCATGAGCCGCTTACTGTGACAACCCCAGCAAAAAAAAAAAAAGCAATATGCAAATCGTAGAATTTGGGAATTCATTTCATCTTCTTCCTCTTCTTCGATTTCTGCCGAGGCGTTGGAATTCATTTCTAAAATGAATCAATAATTGAAGGAAATGGAGGGCTTGGTTGAGTCTAGAGATAAGGTTTCGTCGATTTCTTTTGTGGGTGAAGGAGAAGATGAAGATGATGATGAATTTAGGTTGTTGAATGGAAGATGAAGATGATGATGAATTTAGGTTGTTGAATGGAAGATGAAGATGGATTTTGGGAAAGAGAAGATGAAGATGATGACGATAATTTAGGTTTTTTTAGGGTTTAGGGTTTAGGGTTTTAGGGTTTAAGATTTTAGGGTTTAGGGTTTATAGTTTTAGGGTTTGGGGTTTAGGTTTTAGGGTTTTTTAATACTTTTAAGGACTAAATTGGAATGTTTGGTAGAGTTTTGGGATACTTTACAATTTTATTTTGAGAATTTGGGACTAAAATGAATGAAGATGATGAAAAGAGGGGGAATTGAGAATAATGGGATAAGAATGGGTGAGGGACCTAATTGCTCAAATTAGATTTTTTAGGGTTTAGGGTTTAGAATGTTAGAGTTTAGGGTTTAGGGTTTAGAATTTTAGAGTTTAGAGTTTAGGTTTTAGGGTTTTTAATACTTTTAAGGACTAAATTGAAATGTTTGGAAGAGTTTTGGGACACTTTACAATTTTATTTTGAGGACTTGGGACTAAAATGAATGAAGATGATGAAAAATGTAAATCCAGGGACTGATTTTCTATTTTACTCAATTTTTATGTTCAAAAATGTAAATCCAGTCATCATGTCACAATGGAAAAAAAAATAAGAATGTCCAGTCATCATACCACGTATTCAAGTCAGATAAAAAAATGACACATAAGTAAAAAAAATTGCCACATGGGCATTGAGTCAAAATTGGGGGCATAATTGAAACGTTAGTTTCACATTGAGGGCACGCCTAAACAAAATGAAACATTAGGGGCATAACTGAAAATCACTGTATATGTTAGGGGCACGAAAGGGGGCACGAAAGGGTGTTTTGCCTTTTTCTAATGATGGTATTATGACTTTTTGTAAGTTTAAAACTCTCGATCAATCTTTGTTCAATGAGTTTAGGTAAAAGTGCAACTCATATATTGAATTGAATTTAGGGATTAATGGACAATTCACTCTCTTCTGATTTTTCTACGTTGAGAATCTTACCCACCATTATTATGATTATTATTATGATTTAGTTTAGTCAATATAATGTAAAATCTAAATGAAAAATATAACCAAAGGTCAAAACTCAAAATCTCATTTTGGTCCCTAATATTTACCCCAAATTTTGTTTTGGTTCCTAATAGTTTGTTTGTTTTGGTCCTTGATAATTTTTCAACAGTTCCATTTTAGTCCCTAATGTTTCTCAATAAATTTCACAATTGGTCCCTAACTATTGAATATAATCAATTAATCATACATTTATTGTTTTAAATTTGAATGTGATGAAATCGAAGCTATGAGCTACTCTTGACCGGCTCTTTCTATGTTTAATTGGAGTATGTCAGCAAATGAGGTCAAATTGAACCCAAAAGTCGTGTTCGTTTTATGAATTTGACCAGATCTCTTTCATTTCAAATCTGAAGACAAGGAAATTAGAACTATAAGTTACTTTCGATGAATTTTTTCTCTATCCAGTTGATGTTGTTTACAAACGAGGTCAAATAGTATTTTCAAGGTGGATTTGATGAAAACACCAATACTAACTTTTGGATCAACATTTTCAACTGAATAGAGAAAGAACTCAAAGAGTAATCAGTAACTTTGATTTTGTCGATTTTAGACTTGAAACTAAAAGGAAATAACCAACTTCATGAAACGAGTAATTCACTTTTGTGTCCAATCTCATAACTGATTTGACTTAGTTTGCCCTTGACCTAGGAAGCATGGACACTGACACGGACACTGACACAGCGACACGCTAAACTCTCAAAATTACGCGACACGACACGCCATATATTTATATATATAAATAATTAAATATTCATAATTTTTAATGAAAAATTTAAAAATTACAAGTTTTATTCATAATATATGTCATATGTATTATTATTTGCTCTTATATATCATGTTAAAGTCACAAAAAATTGATTTATATTTTAAAATTTATGAATATGTGTCGTGTCGGTGTCATACGGGTGTCGGACACTGACACGTGTCCAACACGACGACACACCCTCAAAATGAAGTGTCCATACTTCTTAGCCCTTGACCCCTACTAGACAAAGAAAGAATTCATTAAGAGTGACTCACAACTCTAATTTTATCATATTCAAACTTGAAACAAGAGAAATATAACCACATTCAATAGTTATATATGGGTTGGAAAATGTTAAGACCAAAATAGAACAAAAAAATATTAAGACTAAAACAAAATTTAGGGTAAACATTCATTACCAAAATGAGTTTTTATCTAAATATTGACTCTAAAGTAGCAAATGAGGTGACACCAAACGACATTCCTTTCCTTTTTAACATTGCTTTACTAATTGCAGCATCAGAAGAGCACTCCCTCAACCTTCGACAGAGTTTCAAAATTACGATGAAATTGATTTTTCTTTTTGTTGCTAATTTAAATTTTGGAATGTTTGTATAATTTTTCTTTTTTTGTTTTTATATGGAATAAATCCATATCCACAACTTATCTCTATCATTTATACTTTCATCTATTATTATCAAAATCGACATAATAATTAATCACTTACATAATTTTAGTTATTTAAGGACTGGTTATATACTTTTTGAATTTTTATTAAATTAATATTATTTAATTCTTAAATTTGAACAAACTTTATATTTTTGGTGTGTGAATTTGTACTAAATTTATATTATTTAGTAATTAAATTTGTGCTTTTTGATCCCTGAATTTGATCCTGGGACTTAATCATTAACAATTACAATATTTAAGGACTCAGTAGTATATTTTAATTATCTAAGGACTGATTAGTTAACTCGGCGTAAATTTATAAACCAAATAATTAATTTTCTCTTAAAATTAAGTTATATGTAAAAATTTTAANGCGCAGGGAAAGAATGAGTGGGTAAGATGGTGACGAGGATCCACGTGGCAGAGGAGGAAGAGAAAATGACGTAAGCAAAAGAGAGAGGAATGAGAAGATGAATTGATGTGTGAAGAGTGAAGAAGGCAGAATAGAAAGGTGATTGAGAGAAAGCAAGTGAAGCTATGAAGGCCATGATGGCGACACATTGTCCGTAGGCGTAGGACTTTGGGACCCTTTGTTGGGGACAGTGACCCATGATTTTCCCTTCACTGTAGGACAATTGCCCCTACTCACGAATGGTCACCATCCTAACCCTGCGCCACGTGTACGGCTCATCTACACCTCATCCCTGCACCAAGTACATCCGATTCAAACCTACCCACTTTCAAAATCAAATTCAATTCAAATCATGACTAATTTAAGGCCCATAACTTTTCTTAATATCTCAATTTGGTCCCATCACCTTTTTATACTTTTGGTCTAATATTTTTTGCTCAAGTTGTATATTTGGTCCCGTTTTACACTTTTGGTTCTATATCATTGGGTCAAGTATAGAATGGGTCTTATATTTTTAGATTAAGTGGGACTAACAGTGAAACTTTTTGTAAAGATATGAGATCAATTCTATAAACTGACCAAAATATAGAACAAAAAATGATATGAGACCAAATCTATAATTTTTTGCAAAGATATAGATAAAAAGTGTAAAAAAAAGTTATGGGACTAAATTGAGACTTAAACAAAAGTTATGGGACCAAAAGTATACTTTGACCTATATAATTAGATTAAATATGAGTTTTTTTTTTGGGCCAACAAATATGAGTTCAAATTAAATGATTTGGTAAATCGTTAATATACTATACTGAAGTGTTGGCTTATTTTTGTTGGCTGATATAGCTTTTTAAATTTAGATCTCTATAATATACTATACTGAAGTGTTGAGAGAGAAATAATTAAAAGAAACAATTAAAAAAAAGAGTATAAAACATCCTTGCAATTTTCTTCATTGACTTTGGTAAGCAAGCTTCCTACAGTATTGACTACACCATCTCAATCTAATTTCATCTTAGATGTTGAGATGAGATAATGTTGTAATGAGATGAGATGAAATGATGTATTGGTGTTTGGATGATTTGAGAGAAAATGATGTTAAATAGGGTGTAAAATTATATAAAAGAGTATGTAATGATTGTGGTTAGGTGAAATAGGTTGTTGGATTTATTTATTTTGTATAGATGTATAAATGGTAAGAAATAATGAAATGAGATTGAGATATTGAGATGAGATGAGATGATAGATGTTTGGTGGTAGGTTGGATGAGATGATGTTGAGATTAGATGCTCTTGGAAAGCGTGAGGATGATATATTTTTAGATTTAGGATTCATCTCATTGGATGAGATGATGGACCAAAATGAAAATAAAATTAAAATTATTGTAAGATTACAATTTGGTCCATAAATTTGAATCGGTCCAATTAATCGATCTCTAACATGTGTAAATGATAACTCGAGAACCGTAAAAAATCCCAGCCATCAATAATCGAGTCTATTTATGAAATTCAACGACCAAAAAATAATAAACAATAGTTTGGGGACTAGAATGCAAATAAGATGAAAATTATTGCAAACATACAATTTGGTCCACAACTTTGTATCGATCCAATGAATCGGTCCATAACTAATCTCGTAGTTTGATAAACAAAATAAGACCAGAAATAGTTTTACTATTGAAACGAAACTAATCTCATAGTTTAAGGATCAGACTAGCAACAATGCCAACAAATAGGAAGATAAAAAATTATTTTAACTCCTTTTAATTTTTTCACAAAACTTCATAAAATATATTGAAAAAAAGTATGGATTGAATTGTATAATAGTAAAAAACATATAAGAATGTTGCAGTTTGGACTAAAAAATAGAACAAATATTTTGCGGACCAAAATGCAACTCATCTCGTAATTTGAGTAAAAAAATCTAACCATAAATAGTTTTATGACCGAAACAAATAGAAAAACATTGAGACAATAAGAAACAAAACAACATTGCAATTTTTTGGCTACCCATGATTCGAACCAAAAAAAATAATTGACACATGAAAACTTGTGTATTTTCCCAACCAAAAAATAACCGTTATTTCTCTATTATCCACAACATATAATCATCGGATATTTTGGACATGAATATAGAACAAAAAATAGTTTGAGGACCAAAATGAAACTAATTGCATAGTTTGAGGAAAAGAAACTAAACAAAAAATAATTTTAGGAGCCAAGGAAACTGAGCTCATAGTTTGAGGATCAAAATGCTTATAAAAGTGAAGAGAATATTGTAACGAGAATAGAAGATTGTAACTTAAAAAATAATTTAAGGATTTAATTTATATTTTACTCAAAACAAATAGAAGAATATTGGGACTAAAAAAAATAACAACATTGCAAATGAACAAAAATATTTTTTGTTTAATTAAGTTAATATAAATATATATATAATACAATATATAACATTTCTATATATATAATATATATATTTGAGAATTGAGAATAAGAGAG
>QANZ01042340.1:72725-117894 GCA_003254925.1 Chamaecrista fasciculata
AATCCCTTAAAAAAGTTTTTTTCTCCATTCAGACCCTAAGTTTTTTTTTTCTCTTTTTAATCCTTAAAAATAACTTTGTTATTGATCTTAGTTCCTTTATATAAATTATTATATTATAGCATTAATTATGTATGATAAATTATTAATTAATAACTATTTATCATGGTTATATAATTCTAATATTTATATTTTATATATTATATATTTAAAAATAATTAATTATTATTATTTATTACATCATACCGTTTAACTATTGATTTGAGGAATTAAATTGACCACACCATGAAACAAATATTTTTTAAATTTTGAATGATCCACTTTTGACAAGATTTATGAAAGAGGAAACCTTCTATTTAGTTCCTCCTTTTTCATAATTTTAATTATTTGGTCCATGCATGTTTGAAATAGGCTATTTGGTCCCTCAAAAATTATAAATATCAACTTGTTAGTCCCTGTAGCATAACTCCGTTAATGACACTGATGATCTGGCTGTTAAATGCACATGCGACACGTTAAATGCCACATATTTAACTATTTGAGACCACCTAGGGTTTGAGATTTGGAAATGTTTCAATAGTTTATGTCTTATGAAGCTTCACATGTAAGACAAATATTCAGGTCTAATTCAATTTTAAGCTGAGTTAATTGTGTTTGTTGGTTTGGTTCGATTGGTTTAGGTAACTAGGATGCCAAAGTGACATTTAACAGGTGTCATGTAAGCATTTAACGTTCACGTCATCAAGTAATTAATGGAGGGACTAAATAGTTGATGATTATGATAAATGATGGACCGAGTAGTCTATTTGGATAAATGAGAGACCAAATTGTTGACTCAGTAAAAAAAGAGAGACCAAATAATAGGTTTCCTCTTAATAACAATATGAGATGGAAAAGTTAGATTTGTAGATATTGAGTTTGTGGTATAGTTATGATAAGGAATCACCCACTGATCTCCACTATTTTTGGGTCGGTCTGACTCCTTTCATCCCCAAGTCGGTTTAAGCTCAATCATAATTATTCAAATTTCCTTTGAGTCTTATATATTCTCTCTTTTAAGTATGAACTAATTATAATCATTTTGGCCTCTCTTATACCCTATATTCTTAATATTAATTTGTACATCAAAATCTTATTATGGGGGTCTCTCACACACGACTAGGCTAATTTTTACATGTGCCACATAGAGCCAAGCAAAATATCTTAGATGCACTATCAAGTTAGAAATTAAGTTATATACATTGCTAGGAATTAGTGTGGATTGTGGACCTAGCTAATTTTTCTTTTAAAATAATGGGACCTAGCTAGCTAGTTAGCATATAGGAGAACATTGCGTTGTAACACCAACATATGGTTCGATAACTTTGCAATGTGATAAAGCTAGAAGTATCTTTCTTTTTTTTTTTTTTTTGGCCAAAATAAAGTTAGAAGTATCATTGTAAGTATTTGAATATAAATGGCCAATTTAATTTGTTTTTTTAATTAGTTTTATCAAATAATCTTGAAATATGAATTAGTACTAATTTGAATCTATCAGTTTTACCATAGAAAACTTAGTGTTATAAAATTTAAGAATTTTCATAATTAAACTTCTCTCGTTCTCCGGAGAAATCTTTTATGTGAGATAATTCTAATTGAGATACTAACATATATATTAATTAAATATAGATACCTTTTACAATAAACAATTTAAATTTAAACTCACAACCTTATGAGAGATTAATCTTTTTTTGTTAAATTAAACTCCAATAAATTAAAACTTAGACACAATTACTTTTATTTATTTTTCCTTTTAAATGAGACATCTGTCAATGCATGTGAAGAAAGCACTAAGTTACAAAAAATATGAGCGAGAGTTGATAAATTATTCTTGATTTTTTTTATGAACTAAGCCATATTTTAACTGACAATTAAAGATTAATTCTTTTGTGATGTAAAGATTATTAGAATTGATTTTGCCACTATAACAAACTATGTTCCATAAATACGCCTAGTTTGAATTCAATATATTATGCTTAAAAGAACTTAATTATTAACGAATTATGTAATTTTAGTTGGTGAATTATTCTCAATTTGTCATACCATATACAATTCACTATAGAATTAATGTTTTCTTTTCTATGTATATAATAAACTATGATGCAAAATTTATTGGGACATGAGATGTAATGAGTCATGAGCTAATAAGATCATGACACGTGAAATGGTTAGTTGTATGTTACTAGTGATGTGACTCTATACACAGTTTTGATCGGTTAAAAAAATTATTTTTTTTATTTTTTTAGTATTAAATTACCTAACTCTTTCATGTATCATAATTTTATTGGCTCAGGATCCATTACATCTCATGTTTTTAAAATAAACTTTGTATCATACATTAACCTGTATATAATAGTTTCAAACGCAACGAATTAATTACATTGGTCAACACTTAGCCATCAACGTTCAAGTCAAACATGATAAACGTACAACTCAAAGAGAATTGAATTACGAAATTGTTCAAGGCATACACCATAAACATCTCTGTCAATATTGGGTCTTTTATTAGTTTCGGTTTGTCATACAAAAGTTAGGAAAAGATGAAACGAAGGGCAACAACTTTTAGCCAAGTCCTAATTAATCAAAAGGATCATTATTATATCATATGTGACTTTGGCTAAATATGTTAGAAAAACGTGCATGCATTTGGGTGATGAACAATCCACAATTTGTCATTGTCATCAAGAGGGGTTAAAAACCCAAAGGCACTCACATTTTAATTTAAAATTTTGACGTAACCCTGTCGTCTATTATTAAGATTAAACTCACAATATCTAGTCAAATTAAATTATGAGTTTTTTAAATGTGTTTTATCATGAGATTATATTTACTTATTAAAAGTAAGTTAATCTATGAAGCCTTTATTCTCATCTTTTCAATTCTATTACCTGTGTCTCTGTGAACAATTTTTTTTTAAGGGTTTCGTACAGTAGGACAAGAATTTAGTCTATTAGCTCTTTAATTATTGACTCGTAAATTAAAAGTACTAATAACAAAGTGTCTCATAGTTTGTAAGATGATTGAATTTTTTTAAACATGATGTTTAGGGTTTGAAATGAACAATATAATTTGTATAGAAAAAAAAATTAATTTTGATTATTTATATGTCTTAGGATAGATGAATAATTT
This sequence comes from Chamaecrista fasciculata, assembly GCA_003254925.1. Lineage (NCBI taxonomy): Eukaryota > Viridiplantae > Streptophyta > Magnoliopsida > Fabales > Fabaceae > Chamaecrista > Chamaecrista fasciculata. The sequence goes on from QANZ01042340.1 coordinate 75,891, forward strand.
TTTACTATTAGCCGATAGATACTGTTAGGATCAAACGCTTACCACTAGGCCAAAAGCTATAGCTATTAGTAAGGGAACAATTCTATTTTCTTAACCCATAGTAGAACAGTCGCCCAAGCGCCATGGTTCGACTAAGACTTGGCCCCACACTTGGGCCTCTGCCATGGGACAATTAATGCCACACCTTGGCTAACAATTTTTCCCTCAGCAATTGTATATCCCTCTGGGAATCGAACCCACGACCTTAGCTCTGATACCAGATACAATCTAGTTCTCACCAAAAAAAAATGTGTATATATTTATATGTATGTATAGTCAACAACAAGATTATATTGCTTACGTAGAAGTGATGAATGTAGGATTTGTGTAATAGCACGCAAGAAAATTCTACAAGAACTTTAATTGAAGAAGTAAAGAATAAATATGGTGTAGGAACAAAGGGAATTTCCATATGCTAAAGTCATTTTCAGTTAAGGAATGTGTGTGTACTTTGCTGGTAGTGGAGCACTTGCCCTACACATACAAATTAAATTGGGACCAACCCCACAAATGAAGGGGTAGCTTTCATTGAGCAATAACCTTATGGACCATCCATGATCATATATGTTATATATGGTCCATAATCATATGGTGATGATCAATCCCAATTTCACAATAATTATATATATAGAGCTATCTAGTTAGCTAGAGACACATATATCGAATTGAAGATTATCTTGATCATACATATATATAACCAATGAGATCTTCCTTAGCTTATCAGAGTGCATTTTTTTTTAAAATGATCAAGATTATTTCTTAAGAAAAATTCGAGAAAAATAATAAACCCTAGCCATATTTGAAAATGGTTATATATATATATAAATGTTATAGCTAGCATCTCCTCATCAAACAGTGTGGTCTTTTTGGTCTTTAAAGTGGCCAAATTGGGGAGAAAGAAAAGGGAAAGAACATAAAAAGAAATGAAAAAGAAAAAAAGAGATCTTCCTTTATCATTTTCTCTATAACCAAATTCAATATGGCCTCATGGACAGAACTTCATGCATGCCATTGCTGCCTTTAGTCACTTCACTATTTGAAAGCAGATTCTGAGAGGGATATAATATATATAGAAAGGAAGAGAGAGAAGAAGGGAAAAAAATTGTCCAAGAGACATATATCTTAATTATAGATATGGAAGCCCATCAAATAAAGTGGGATTGATTTTTAATTTCTGTTTTTGCCAAAAAGTAATACAAAATTGGTCTTTGCTTAGAAAGTATAATGATAAACACCTTTTTATTAAGGGATTGAAGTAAGCATGCACTTTTGTCTGGAAGAAGCCTCATCCTACGATTGAGGGATTGAGTTATATATATATATATTTTAAGAATCTGAAGGTAGGCTATAAACACTCAAAGACATTTAACAGCTTTTTCTCCACTTGTAATATTTAGTCGGCCAAAGTTTAGATTTTATATATGGGAAAAAGGATAGCAGATAGTTAAAACTTAATGTTACTTTTAAAAAATTACAATATATCATATACTAGTTTCAAATACCTTCTTCCAGATGATGTTACGAAAAGCAAAGAAATTAAAATCAGACGGGTCCCAAACAATTTGCATGCTAGCTTGAAGAATATATATTGATTGATAATTAGCAAAATTTTAGGACTCAAACTTCGCAACTAATTAATTTATCTTCTTAAACATCTTTTATGAATCATTAAAATCAATGATATAATTAGTCACTTAATTTACCTGAGATCTATTAAGATAATCAAATACCAGTTTTTTAACCAACCAAAATTGAATATAACAGAAAGATTTAGTCTCTCATAAGTCATAATATAGGAAATTCAAGTTTAAATCCCCACATAGAAGTGTTCACATCTTATATCTGATAAGTGATAATTTTTTAAACATAACATAAACGAAAAAAAAAGTATACTACTCTTTAATAATTTGATAAATCGGAGAAATTTAATTTGTCTTGGTCAACTATTAATTTCCTTCTTGATATATATATATATATATATATATAATTGAAGCCTAGTTGTTCACCAGTAAATAAATACCAGAGTCCAGAACCACACTGCCTTGAAGTGAATATACTGAATATGACATATCCTTAGCATGGAAGTAATCTCTAGAAGTATATTTTATAAGCTTAAGGAAATAGTTGTTTTGCTTAGGAAAGTGTTAAGTGTATATATATATATATGCATGTATATGTATGTATGTGTAATTTGTTTTATGAGTGTGATTTATGGGACTTTTTAATTTGATAACCAATTAGCCAAAACAGTTTTTTTTAAATAAAGATTTAATTTATTTGGGAGAGTTCTTAATTAGTAAGTAAAACTCTAGAAAGAAAATAAAAATTAACATGAAAGAGGGGGACTCCAAAATTATTTTTTTTAAAAAAATCTTGAAAATATCTTATGATATCCCTTANATCCTCAATATTTGCTTCTCTCTCTCTCTGTCTCTTAATATTTTTCTTATGTTCAGCTTAGAAACAACGCATTCTTTCCATTCCACACATTTTATTTTATCCCATAACACCCAAAAAACAAGAAAAAAAAGTAAGCACTTATGTGATTGTCAAAGGCCACTTATTGTAGGCCCTCCAATAGCAAACACAAATCTTCATGCACAACCTCTCTCTCTCTCTCTCTCTCTCTCTCTCTCTCACTAAGTTACTAACACTACACATACAAACATATTGGGTGGATTTTTGGCTCCACATACATGACTTTAGATTGAATCAGTTGGCTACACTCCAATTTAGGATTTCACTTCTTTTTATCCCATATTGATCTTCTTCTATGTGTTATCTCCTCTCTTTCTTTCTTTCTTTTTTTTTTTTGTGATGAGGAAAATCTCATCTAGCTAGGTCAACCCACCATATCCACTTCTCAAGTGTCTTTTTCTTTCATTGATTTTCCCAAATGATTTTTTTTCTCCCTTCATCATCATTATATCAAGGCTGGACTGCTTTTTAGTGGTTCTAATTTCTTAAACTAGAATTTCCTTCTTTGGTCAATGACCTCATAATTAATATATAGTACTATTATTGTCTGCTTCCACTTTCGCAATTTTTCTCCTTAGCTTCTATACTTCCCCTTTCTTTCTTCTTTTTCTTAAAATAAAAAATAAAAGGAGACACATTTAGGAGTTGTATTTATATATTTAACGACCCTATATATGAATCAAGCAAACATATCTTTTTAGTGTAATTATTTCATTTCTTGATAAAAAATAGTTTTTGAAAGACAAAAGTGCAAGTACAATGTATTCAAAGCACATTTCATTGTATTAAAAAAAAAAACACATATCATTGTAGATTTCATATATATATATATATGCGCTGACATTATTTAGAAAAAAAAATCATGACTCCATAACCCTAAAAGTTAAGGGTACATATAAGCAACCCCACTTCTGGCCAAGAACTCTAGATTTTACAGGCAATAATTGTTAGCAACTTGTGTTCACTGGTTTCAACTCTGGATTGTAGGATAGGAAATGGCTTATTTAATTTTATTTATATATTGTTATTATCCACACAACAAAAGTTGACAATTCCTAAAAGACCGACCCAAATATAATGTAATATATGTTTTCTCTTTTTCTTTTGGAATTTCAGGGGCCTTAGTTGTCCTAATGGACCTTTATGTGTGTTTCCCTGTAATAAGTTTGACATGTTTGAATCAAAATCATTTTCAATGCATGATGTGATTACATTAATAAATAAATGATTTTTGTAGGTCAAATATATGGTGAGGATGTATGTGATATTATATATATATATAACATTGCGATGAATTGAGGTTGCTGAAAGATTAATAAAGAAGGGAGAGAGAGGACTTTTATAGAAAAAAGGTTTAATTATTGTTTGATTTTAGTAAGGTGATGGACCAAACTGTCCTGCAAAATGGGGTCATTATCATAACTACCAAAATCATGATGGTAAGGTAGGGTCTTCATTAATATAATTACAAATGGTCGAAGTGTGTGAAACTCTTAATTAAGGAGAAAATGTTAATAATAATAATAATAAATTTCTTGCTGGTAGTGTTCATCGGCTGCTTGATGATCCCTCGTTGAATTAATTTGATTTCTTAATAAAGATGAAGAAGACAATACTTTAATTCTTATTCAATTTTAATTTATGAAAAGTTTTATATTATTATAGCATGACTAGTAACTACACCAAATTAAGGAGACGAAGTTAAATGAGATGGCATACACTAATTGAGGTCCCTAAATTAATTAATGTACGTAAGGATTATAATAATCTGCTAATTCAAAAGATACAGATCATGTCATGTGTGTGAAATAAAAAAATAAACACAAAATTAGCAAGGAAATGTTGCTTTTTGTTGAATAACGCCACTTAATTATGATTAACCAATTTGAAAGGTAACTCCATTATTATTGGTTATAATAAAAAGATATAATGAAATTATCTATATATATATATATATATATAGAGAGAGAGAGAGAGAGAGAGAGAGAGAGAGAGAGAGAGAGAGAGAGAGAGAGAGAGAGAGAGAGANGAGAGAGAGAGAGAGAGAGAGAGAGAGAGAGAGAGAGAGAGAGAGAACATTGTGCACCATCAATTTATATCTTTTATTTGCAATACATTTAACTTTTTGAATAGTTAAAATTGGTTAATGTTGTGTTTTTTGAATGAAACTACTGACATCTACATATTACATTATTGGATACAGACTAATTTGCTTTTGAGTCAAGGAAGAACGGAAAACAATTTTTTTACTAAATATTTAACGAAATTATACTCTTACAACTCAAATTCAAACCCAATGATTAAATTGTTTAAAGTATTTTTAGGCTATTACATACAAATCTCAAAACCATCCTATAATGAAATATTTAACCCCTAAAAAGTTGCTTCAAAATCCATTGAATGCATCTAGATAAGAAGGACAGAGAGCTGAAATAGTTTAGTAAATAGCTGGATTTCATGTTTAGTTTTTGATGCACTAAGCAATTTATTTTGTACTCCTTTAATTTCCCCCTAATCAAGCATTAGGGTTGACATATATATATATATATATATATTAAAGACTTGCATTGTCATTGATCAAACACTTTATTGCTCAACTGCTTTCTTTCCTTCCAAGAAATTCAAGAAAGCTAGGATAGTGGCAGATCAAAATTGGGTTGAATCCTTGGCAAGAAAAAGTAGTACAAATGGAACGATAAGAAAGGAAACCTCAATCAATAAATGGAATAGTTACTTAAAGTAAGGAGACAATGAAAAAAGTTAACTCCTAATAAACTGAAGGAAATATGAAATTTCAATAAAGACAACCCATATGATTAGAAAAAAATTTCACTTTAAAAAAAGAGTTATCACATTTTTATAAATACCTTACATCTCTCTAATATTAGATCCAATTTTTTTTGATTTTGAGATTTGTGTAGAGATGGAGAGATGAGGTAAAGTGCCTTTAACATCTCACCTCTCCACATCATTTATCCCGACAGTGAATCAACTATATTATGGAGTTGGTAAATTATGTTGAAGTATTGAGTTCTTTCTTTCAAATTTTATTGACCATAAAATTTGTCATTTTGCATACCAGAAAACGCAAAACTTTTCAATAGAAAACGCATACTGCTGTATAATTTGTCAAAATCATAATTTAACTGATCCATTCCCATATTTAAAAAAAAGTTGGAAATTTATTATTAAATTGGATAGTTCCGTTGAGAGGATGAGTGCAAAAACATCGTCCTTCTCAATTATTGAATCAATATGTTTTGTTTTGAGATGTGTATACATACACACATCTCAAGGCTAATCTAATGGTTGGGAAAAATGGTATTTATGTATCTACTCTCCCCTTATATTTTTCCTATTAGATTTGTTCTTCAAATTAATCATATCATTTGCATATCATTTGCATTGCACTCCACCCTAATTGTTTCAATGCCAACTATGGCTCTTTAGATTCTAAAGCCATCATAATTGTGTCATTTCTTTGATTTAAATTCTCCAAAATGTGACAAAATTTATTATTTGATTCTTAAATTTGTATGGAGCTAATTAATTAGTCTTTAAATAATTAAAATATAATATTTAATTTTTAAATTACTATAATTGTCAACGATTTAGTCATTCGGGACCTCAAAATAAGAATTTAGTATAAATTTTGTGATAAAAATATTAATTTAATACAAATTCAAGGACTAAAAAGAATAAATGAGTTCAAATTTAAAAATCAAATTATCGATCAAATAATTAATAATTAAAATATTCCATGAATCAAGTTATATATTTCAGTTATTTAAAAACTAATTAGTTACCTTAGTGTTAATTTAAATATCAAATAAAAAATTTATTTTAATTTCTGACATAGACTATTTTAGTTACCTTACTTTTATTCCTCCATTCTGACAAATATTTCTTGAGACGAACAATGCTGTGCATAGACGATTTGATTGACAGTTGAAAAAAGTTGCATGGTTGAATAGACAACCGTTCTGTATAAGTAATTTTTCTTTTCTTAAAAGTCTTATTTGTAAGAGTGTATAATCTATTCTTTTTCCCATAAAAAGAGTGCACTATCTATTAATTGTGTTATGTTTATGCCACATTATTGTTTTCGTTATTAATATATATTTCTGATTTAACTTGTTTCTAAACTATTTAATTATTTCAACCTTGTCCCATTTGTGTCTTTTCTGGTGCAATATTCCGATTTTATTATGGTTCATCCATAAAATAATTAGTTTGGTCGAACATATTTCAATACATTTAATCATTTTTTAAAAAATATAAATTAAACAAATTAAAATTAATTAACTTCTTTGTAATTATAAATGCTACCTAATCCAACATCAATTACATGTCCAAATTTTCGTTTGAAAAAGGACTGAGTTTTTAATTGATGAATGAATAAACCAACTAATACCATAAAATGAACTTCACAAAAAACTACCCAAAAGAAAAAAAAAAAAAAAAGGTAATGCTTTCGAGCGCCCTTAAGGTGCATTTATTGCATTCTGAAAATGGAAATTCTAATTTAAAAAAGAAAATTTATCTCAGAATTTCCTTTTTCAAAATTATTGCTTCATTAAAATTTTGAGACAAATTTTCTTTTTCAAAGTGGAATTTCCATTTTCAGAATGCAATAAATGCACCTTAACGAATGCAATAAATTCTGCAATAAATCCTCATTAGCATTACCCAAAAAGAAAAAGGATCCTTCTGCTCCAAAATTCGCAAAGTTTATATCTCTGGACTGGATTAAAACACACCCACGTTTGTCCACACAAACAGAATATCAATTGATGCTTGAAAACTAGATCTCTTAATTTCTTCATCAATAATTACTCACTTGCATATTATTCTATAAAGTAGAGAATCTATCTGCTATTTGAAGGAGCCAAAGAAAAAAGACACAAACTATAAAAATGGGAAGGGGAAAAGTCAGAGCAGCCAAAACATTATTCAATGTGTGGCACACACTAAATTAAAGAAACCCAAATTCTGAAAATACAAATGTCATCAACTTTACCAGCGTCTATGATTGCTAATGAAGGTACCCGCTACCCGCTACTACTAATACTACTACTACTCACACAAATTCAAATTTTTCAAGGAGTATCACCAATTGACTGATACAATAAACACCGGTTTCTGTGGATCACTCACATTTGTGCTCTCATTGCTTTCTACATTTTTGTCTAGTCAGAGCTTCTGGCGGTCACGTCCTCCTCAAAAGGTATCCCAAGATGATTCCAATAAAGCCCACAAGCACTACATATATAAAGGGCAAGCCATGGCTTCTGTTGACTTCACGCTTTAAGAGATCCTGCAATGTTAAAGATTCAAATTATCGTTCTTCACTGGGGTTAACAACGGTAAGCTGTAATTATTTGCACCAAACATTTTACAAAGGACTAGATTTATACATAATTTCTTGTATTTTTGGAATCAAGCTCTCTATGAAAATATAGAATATGGAAAAGGAAGACTAAGACCTAATCATGTAAGTCTGAATTGTTCAAAAGCATCCGGCCGCTTATATTATGATCAGACAACCCCACATCAAAGATACAAAATTGTATCAAAATTCCTTTCTCTACCAAATGACAGCAGCTTTATAGTACTGCTGAACACCAATGCAGATTCAGCATTGGAAGTTGAAACCGTATAAAGCAACGTATAATAAGCATGTCATTACTCATTCCATCTTTAATTTCTATCCAAAGGAAACAGAACTACGAAGAACGCTAGCTATTTATTCCCCGTTTTATTTCTGATTGTGATAGAACTATGGGGTTTGCAGATATTTATGGGGTAATCATCAGTTCATTAGAATGTTTTTGGACTACTAACCAACTGAATCCATAATTACTTTTGCAGAATTCAACATAAAACCTTAGTAAACTATTCAGTTGAATCAGACTACCCTGCTGCATCTCTTAGACTCATAAAGTATATCTCTCTATATGATCACACCAATCTCCCCCAGTGCTCTCCACCAGCTTCTCACACTAAAGATTTTTATTTCACATAAAGCTAAATAGGAGAGGCAGAGCAAGAAACAGCTTCTACAAGAGCCTAACTCCCAACTGAAACAAAATTCTTCATCCTTTCCTTTGTACCATTTTACCATCATGGAACTTTTTTCCCTTCCTCAGTCAAGACATGAGATGAAGCTGGGGAGTGGAGGAGTCTTTGAGGACAAATGAAAAAAATGGAAGGAAAGGAGAATATTGGAGGGAGTAAGAAAAGAAGTCAAGAAGTCAAACAGGAAACCCTAATCAAGTTAAAAATTAAAATCTGCCAATTAAAAGTAACCAAAAAGGTTTAGTTAGACAAACCCAAACTAATAAAGGCAACCCAAAATTACTCAACAGGCTTGGTTAGTTTTGTTGGAAAATCTACGCAGAGAAAGAATTCAGACAAAACAAGAATTGTCCTTTGGTGGTAAATGATTTTTGTCTCACCAATCAAAATTTTATTCTAATTACTCAATCAAAATTTTATTTTAATTATTCAATAGAAATGTCAAATTCCCCTCACCCCCAAATCCCAAACCACATGTTCATTTTTCAAATATTAGATGCTGCTGATATTACAGATATTCCTTTTCCATATCCCGCCAAACCTATTGCATTCCCTATCATTCTTATTGAATTATCATGAAGCAAATCTGGGAGTCCGCTTTTTGTACTACTACCACCCATGGAGAATCTTAGTCATTTTTTTCTTTGATGGAGTATCTTTTTATCCCTATAATCATCAGCAGGGTATCATTTCCATTATTCTTTCCTCTGTCCAGCAGTAGCAACCCAACAAAAATAGAACTAATATAATTCAGCTTTACCCCTAACACCATGATAGGTTAAGTTCATTTTCTTGCTGCCAAAAAGGAGCTAGGTTTATCGGGAAAACCTATTGAACCTGCATGGAACTGATCAATACTTAACCCAAACTCTAGTTTTATTATCCCAACAAACTCACAGGACAATTTCAACCCATGAAACATGTCTTTGATTTACAGAAACAAACCATTTTCTAGTAATTCAGTTTATATTCAGGTTGCCGTTTTGCCAAAATCTCAAGGTCTACACTATACAGTAGCAGAAAATTAGTCAAGGAAATGAACTTAGTCAATGTTTTAATCACAATCCAAATTTCCAAGCACAATCATCCTGCCAAGCCATACATGATTGCATTAATAACTGAAATCAATTCCTAGAAGCGAAACAAAATCAGAAAATACAGAGTATGCAAGTTGAGGTTCTGTTTCCAATCAATCTCTATGAAGCACATTTCTCCCTAAACAAAATTGCTCAGAAGTTACAGGGCTACAAATCCATATCTCACAACTTTCAATATGAAGAGCACTTGTCCAAAATAATCAAGTGACATCACAATATTAATCAATTTTTTTTCCCACAGGCTGTATAAGGATGATGTGGCAACCATCATTAACACCAAAAGAACCTTTCAAACCAGCAAAGTAAAAATATCTAGTATAACTTTCATACCAGTTCTTGCTGAAGTCTTCTATTTTGCTCCATAGCAGAATTTTTCTCCTCCATCACCTTTGAAACAAGAGCCCTTGCCTGAAGTGACAACAAAATAAAAATGGTCACTATTTTTCTAAATGCATATCTCAGCAAGAGCAATCCCATGTTCTTTCCATAGAGAGACAATTATAACAGGGAATAAAATCTTCCAAAATATCTTCCACAAGTAAGAGTTCCAGACTAAAATAATCAGCATGAATCAATCAACTCCAAACTCTATTACATCAGAAAGTGCATTATAAAGGAAGCTAAAAAAAACACAGCAAATTAAAGCACCAGAAGCTTAGCATGATCATTAATCGAAGGGTATGAATATATAAATGCATCCTCATTGGTACATTGTAGAGTAGACTATGCTTGGAAACATTTCAAAAGTTTTGTTCCCAAAACATACACAACTTATTTCGTACCTCATAAAAGTAAACTAGAATCATCACTATATTAGACCTTTTTCCAGTATCATGAGAACTTGTAATTGATTGGCTGAGAACATAGAAGAGGATAAGCTTTACATGATGTAACAGCAGTAGGCTTGTATGGGGTCAATTTGCTGACCTCAAGAATTAGCCTTTTCCAAATTAAAAAGATTTCTCTATGGTATTAGGAATCCTAAAATGATGTACTGGAAGCACTGCCATTGATAGCATATCTATAATAGGAAATTGTTCATATGAGATAATCATGGAATCTCACAAAGGAACTAAGTGTTGTAAGGTAGAGCAAATCCATTCAAGTGAAATGGCCAAGAGCGAAAATAAAAATAAAGGGGGCAAGGGAAATTCTATGAACTGATCTAGTCAGTTTTAGGCAAGTCTGAAATAGAAGATTTCAAACTTAAAACAAATCCCAGTTACACCAAGAAAAATGTTAATATGCTTTTTTCTTTTAGTCTCCAAAAGGTGTAAAAACAATGATGCCTGCAAGTGTAAGCAGTGCGCTAAACAAGCTTATCAACAAGAATCTAAATGCTCATGAATGATATGCTACAAGCAGCAGAGGCAAGAAACAAAACATGCATAGAAGTTGATGCTAATAATACTAATGACAACATGATTTGCCTGAAGACATATCCATCACAAAATTTTTCTCACGTTTAGTTCATAAAAGAAAGGAAGAAATTAGAAAAGTAGGAATCTGGTAGAACCCTTTACATTCAAATACTGATATGATTCATATTTTTAGCATAAACATCTTCATACACTGAGAATTTAACAGCAACAACACCAGTAACAAGACTCTTACAAACTATATACAAGAAAGACACACAAACAAGATAGGCTGGCTCTCAAGAGGCTAGTGCTCTCACAAACAAGTCCCTAATATTTTCCTTACCTCCCTTGACCTAAAACAGCATATTTACCCTAACAATCCTTACACTCTATCACTCCCACGACCTTCACTGCCAGAGTTGGTTACACACTTCTATTATTTCCAGCATTAATTTGTCTCTTTTGTCATGGGCCCAGATACATCTAGTACAGTCTTAATCATTCCCTCGATTCCTCTTTTATTTGAATTTCAGCAGGTCTAACAGAACCTTACATATCTTATTTAACTAATTATCCCTTTAAGCTTTATTTCTTGAAGCCGACAAGGGTTAAAAATGATCAAGATACTAATAATGGTACATAGATTATCAACTTTAGTTTTATTTCAAACAACAGAGCTATCACGAGAGAAGATATACTTTTAAGTGTTCATGTAATTTATGTTTTAATGTGTATCTGTGTGTTATCTGCCCCTAACACCCCCCTCCCCCCCCCACCTTTAATTATTTTAAATTATATAATTAAGTGCACCAATATGTCGCCATGTGCTATGTAAAACAAACCTAGTGTGCCCAGGGTAAACCATCTTACATCCACCAGAAAGAAGCCAAAGGCACTACCATGTAAGCACCGGGGTGAAGGGCCAGCGCCCTTGCCTCACTAAGTCACATAAAAAAGTTTAAATAATTTGACATCTAGCTCTCTTCTTGTTTCTTTCAGCCAACAAGTTATATTAGACATTAATAGAAATTTTAAACCTATTAGAAAAGCTAAAACCATCACAAAAAGGGAAATTGAAGATCAGCTAGTCAGAATGCAGTATGAAAGTATATAGTACAAGAAACTAAGAAATTATGCATTAGCCCAACCTCTAAAAGAAAACCTACTTAAACACCCTCCCCACCCTGGCCCAAAATAAATTGATATCTAATTTAACAGTTTTGTTGATAAAAATCCTTTTAAATCCATTATTTCGACAATATATTATGCAAAAACAAGTACAAGAAAAACAGATCAAAACTTGAATCTTAAGGCATATCAGCATATTCTAGAAATCAAGAGTCAAAAAAGCAAGTGCAAGAAGACATTATTACATAGAAATAGAACTCACATCATTCATAAATAATCACAATATAAACATCCACATATATAAATATGTCCAAATTGAAAGCATTTACAGATCCACTTGTGTTCCTCACAAATACTAACAAAGTCTACATCAAAGAGAACAAGGTAAAGTTATATATGTACCTCAGAATCAGAAGAAGTTTCCCGAGGTTCGGTCAGCTCACTAAAAGCTTTTGAAGGCTACATTACAAGTATATCACTAACTACAGTTAGTTCAAACAAAAATATGATGACATTTGATGACTATAACATACAAATGTCAAACCAACTAATTACTCAACTGCAAATTCAGAAGCACTTAAATGTCCATTTTCTGATACTGAAACTCGAGGAGACGAATCTTCCTCTGATCCTTCACGAACTGGGGATGGTGGTCGAGGAGGAGCAACATAAAGAACTCTCAATTTGTACTCTTCAACAAGATGGCCTGACTCTTTATTAAACTATATGTAACAAGCACAGAAAATAATTACTATATGAAAATTTTCATAAGTTATTCTACTGGAGCAAAATAACTTAATAGTTAAATATTTACCATTTCTGGAGTAATTTCTTTACTGACAGCTCCATGTTTTGCAACTACGCTTTGAAGAAGAAACTTATCCTTGCATTGCATGTCAGGAGGTGCCTCCTTTTGCGCTTGCATTGTCACTGAATTATAGGCAACAAATGAACATTCAATAGATCATAACAAGTGTAACAAATTTTGCACATAAAAATAGGCCCCAACAAATATGTGGCAAGTGGAACCCTAAAATTTAAAAAAGACTAAATTAACATAATTTACATTACTTGGTACCAATTTCAGCTTACAGAAACCTACATCAACTATCGAGCAAAGATGGCTTGCTTTATCATGCGTGCGATTATATTCATGTTTCAGTGCAAAAGTGACAGTGAGTGAGAGAGGAAGAATAGTGAGAGAAACAGACCTGTAACATCACATGTAGACCTCGGCAGCACAATTCCAGTGTTAGGTCTAACACAGTACTTCTTCGGATTTGTCGTCTTAACCTACAAACCACCAATTTCGAAACTCAGATTAATGAAGAAGAAAAGACAAACGTAGCCCATAAAAAAAGAGAGATAGCGAAGTAAAAATCAAACCTTAAAAGCCACATAATTATCCGTCTTGTTAAATAACTGCAAAGAGCAGGAGATCTGCTTCCTCAATTCAACTATTTCAGAATCCCAGAAGCAGTAAAAATTAGAAGAATGCCCAGAAGCCAAAAAAAAAAAAAGTACCAAAAAAGCGAACAAAAAAAGGGGGTTTTCTAATTTTCTTTTGAATTGAAGTATTACAACTTAAAAGGAAACTGAAGGTCCTGAGGTTGGATATTGAGGAGCTCGCCAGTTTTCATGCCGGAGTATTCGTCGGAGATCACTGGAAATCAGAAGAAATGGCCGTTTCCGGCGAACGAAAGTCGTCGTCGTGGGAAGAGCTTAGAAGGAGACTAGCTTTCGAACTGCAGAGAAAGGTTATTTTTTTTACCTTAAAATAAACTAAAACCTTAAGTTATTTCTTCTGTCTTACATTTTGGTTCTATTNTACAACTTACAAGGAAACTGAAGGTCCTGAGGTTGGATATTGAGGAGTTCGCCAGTACTCATGCCGGAGTATTCGTCGGAGATCGCCGGAAATCAGAAGATATGGCCGTTTCCGGCGAACGAAAACCGTCGTCGTGGGGAGAGCTTAGAAGGAGACTAGCTTTCGAATTCTAGAGAGAGAGAGAGCAGCAAAGAAAGCAACAACGTTGGACAGAGTGTTTCTCTCTCTATCTCCCTCTTCTCTCTCTCTCTCTTCAATCTTCGTATTTGGTGCGCAGCATTGTTCAAAGGACATTTTCGTCATTTCAGCTCCACCAAAACTTCTAGAACCAGAACAATATCCTTCTCACAATCTCTCCTATAATTACTTTTTCTTCCTTCTTACTTTTTAGCTCAAGGTGCAATGTTATTAGTGTAAAGGTCTAATTGAGTCCTCTCATCTAAGATGTAGCTCAACAACCAATACACCAAACACTTGTTAGTTAATGTGCAATTTTAATCATGTATCTTCTATTCATATCTCAATTTGATTTTGTCTTTTTATTAAAGGTCTCATATATTTTAGTTAAGTTGTAGAGTTGGTCAAATATTTTTTAATTAGGTTACAGAATTTATTTTATATTTTTATAAAAAACCACATTGTGGGACTAAAGGTTAAATTTTTTTATAAAAATATAACACCAAATTTATAATAAAAATGATATCGAACCAATTATGCACCTTATCAAAAATATCAAACTAAAAGTGTATAAGCAAAATGTGTTCTCCTTATAACTAAATTCAATTTTGAGAAAATTTATTTTGTAAATAAATTAATTTACGAACAAATTAACTTGATGGGAGATTCTTAAGAGAATAACGACTGTGTTTGTTAGTATTTTGAAATTTTTTTTTTTGGGCCTGAGTTAGTATTTTGAAATTGGTTAGTCTGTTCTTAAATATAGGTTGAAAATTTGATACCTATGTCAAGTATTTTGAACAAATTAAAATAGGTTAGTCTGTTCTTAAATATAGGTTGAAAATTTGATACCTAATTACTTATGTTAAGTTTTTATAGAAACATATAAAAGGTAATGGTTTTATAGACTTATTTTTTTTTGGATACAAAAAGAGGAGAATTATTATTCAAAACAGTAACTTTTGGTTACAATAGAAATGTGGGCAATGGTTCGAATCCTCCTGAAGTCACTTAATTCCACTTAAGGATCTAGACAAAAAAATTTTGTCTTATCATGGGCAAGGGTTCGAATCTCCCTAAAGCCACTTAATTCCACTAGGTGGGCATCCCTCTCCAGGGAGATTCCCTGACGCTCAAGGACTAGTTGAGTAGCTCTTCTAGGTAAAACTGCTTGCAGTTCATGCCTGTGCAGTAATCCTTTGGGTTGGGCCTCTGTCGGCTTCTCCAACATGCCTTGGCGTCCTGCCCGGTAGTTCAGGGAGTGCCTTCCCTTACTACTACTTTTGTAAAAAAAAAAAACGAAATGTTGTGAAGAGAGGAAAAAATTGTATGTATATTATTTATAAACTTCATATGATTAGTACAATATAACCAAGAATAAAGTTATTATCATGATGATAAGAATGGTAATGAGTATGAGTAGTTTGGAATGATTAGTGAGGATATCTGATGACATCCATCTTAAAAAGATAATATCGAATAGAATGTGAGTAATAAATATTAAATATTAAATATCCAATAAAAATTAGCGTCCCTGCATGATGATGATGATGATGATGATGATGATGCACCAGTAAGCCAGTATATAAACAGCAAAATCTTTGAAGAAAAAACTAAGACCATAAATTGAATATATTAAACAAGTAAAAGAAGAACTAGCCCCTAAGGCCAAATAGGATGGAGCCAAAAACAAGTTTGAATTAAATATTAGCCATGTGTTTTATGCATAACCTCACTTTCTGTTCAAAGTTAAATTGGGTTGACCCATACTATAAACATAAATCAAATTCGTTTTGACAGCTATATATAATTATTAATATGCAAAACATATTAAAAAACTATATATGAAAAATGATTCATTTTCTTATTTTATTTTTAAAAAATAGATTTCCTCACATTCTTCATGAGTTATTACAATATTTATATAGATAAAATGCATAATAGTTTCACTTTTATTTTTCTTGAAAAAAATTATTAAATTACAAAAAGTGATGAAAGTAAAGGTTTATAAACTACTAATGATTTCCTAGAATTACAGCCTCAAAGTGTAATAGTTGTTAATTAATGAGAGGACAGCTAAAGAGAAGATAGTTATGAACTTATGGTTCCCTTTCCAATATATTATAGAGCTAAAGAGCCTTTACAAAATAAACAAAATATCAAGCAAAGAACATTTATATATCTAAACGACAATGATATGCACTACCAAAGAGATGATAATTACAACTTTATTACACTAACAAATCAAATAAATTTAATTTGTGACTTCAACAACATTATTCTCTTCTTTTAGCCCCTTTATCCAGCTGGAAGGCATACCAAATAAGTAATGTTCTTATAGAAGTTGTTTGGACAAAGTATAGAAACAATATAATTTACTTGAAAGCAATTCTAGTGCTGATCTAATCGGCAAGTGTTTATATAAAAAAGCAAGACCAAATGTAGGGTTCATTTAATTGCTTATTTGTTGAGATCATCTTTATTTAGTTTGTCTGAATGTCTCGTATATTATGATATAACAAGATACCACATATACAAGATATTTAATTAAAAAGCAAAACTACTTTTGGTATCCCTAACATATGGGGTCAGTTTGTGCTCTCAATCTTTTTTAGTCAATTGTATCCCCAAAGTAGGAGGTCAGTTTCAGTTATACCCTCAAAACTTTGTTGGGTCAATTGTACCCCTAATGTTTCACATTTGAATCAATTGTATCTCTAAGTTGGGGTTACAATTGACACAAAAAAGAAAAATTTGGAAGTACAATTGACATAAAAAAAAAAGTTTAAAAGTACAATTAACATAAAAAAGAAAAAAATTGGGGGTATAATTGACCTAAAAAACATTTAGGGTACAATTGACCTTAAAAAACTTTAGAGGTACAACTGAAACTGACCTCATACTTTGGCGGTACTAAGAGTACTTTTGTCTAATTAAAATTATGTGATGAAAAATATATAAGTAATATTTTGTAAAACTTAACAAAGTTAATATAAATGTAAGTGACAGTGTGACACACTACTATTATCCCAGCACTTGCTTTAAGAAACAACTTTTACTTATTTATACAATTCCAAGTCACAGCAATGCTTAAAAGATGCATCAAGGCTTCATAAAAATGAACTATGAAACATATAGATCACCAATTAGGCATACCCAGTCAAACTTCAATACCAGTGTGAAAAGAGAAAACAGAAATCTCAATCTTCATCTCTGCCTGACCAGCCAAAGCTTGGCATGCTTTTCATTTTCCCTTTTCTACTTGTAAGCAATTCAACCTGAGACTGACTTAAATATTAAGCCCATCAGAGTATTTTAATTGAAAACTGCAAAAGCTACTGGGAGACTAACTGATGAGATCTATGCTGGGAAAAAATTTCCAAATTCTTTTAACTCTGAATCATAAGTGACACAGTAAATACTAAATACTTCCATTGCATTGGGAAATTTTGTACTTTATTTTCCCATGGATAAACTCTGCCATGAATTTTCAGGGCTGTGCCTTCTTCTATTATCCCCTGGCTCTTCATCAAGATGCATAATACTGAACAATAAAAGGAAAAGTGACAACTTTGGCCAAAAAAAGAAAAGGAAAAGTGACAAGAAATAGAAGGGGGGAAAGCAGATAGAACACACACAAAAGGGGGGGGGGGGGGGGGGNGGGGGCGACAAAAGAGAAGAAAAGAAATAATCTCAAATCTGTACCTTTCCAAAATTAACTATTACATAAGCTATCTGGATTCTGGGAAATCTCTGTAACAGAACATAGAGTATAAAACTAATAGAACTTACCCTATTGCTTACATCCTAATAAGGTAGAACTGCATATTTCTGTAAACTTTCCTCGAGTCAACACCTAAAATAAGCATGCGACTCTTTATTTAATGTCTTTAGGTACAAAATCAAATTAATTGATTTGTTGTGTAGTTGAAAGACAAAAGATACATGAATTCACATTAACATAGCATGCCCAGCAAGTAGATAACTCCAATTGCAGACAGACGATGCATATGCCACTATAAATGGGATGATGAGAACACCACAAAGACAAATTGAACTATATCTATCCAGAACTTGTGCCTTATTCACAAAGTCTACCAGTGGTATTATCCACCAATAGCGGCAACAGAAGTATCCGATGAAGACGACCGCTGATAACGAGCTTGAGCAGTTACACCAGCAAACCAAGCAACCCTCATAAGCTGCAAGCCAAGAATTAACACCCACCAGCAAACCAGCCCCCTAACTGTATGCACCATCCATGCAGGTGTATTGAGTTCAGCCCCAAGTCTCAAACCCCTCATCAGCTGCAAGACACGGTAAGCCTCGTAGATGATTGGAGTTACAAGCCAGACTGGTGACTGCCAATGCCAAGTGAGTATCTCAGTGAGAATCTGAACTGACAAAAGAAGAAGGTAAGGGCCCAATAGAACTGCGAATGAAATCAAAGGAAGTTGAGGTTGGAGAAGACCCTTCTCAGATCCAAACATCAACAACAACGGGATAATAAATCCAGTAACAGTGGCGACTATGTTCCAGAACTGGTAACTAAAAGGAGCATTGCTGATGCAATCCTCTGTTGGGTTCTTTGGCCGTGCACAAGAATCAGCCATGAGGAGAAAAAGTGTTGCACCAAGGTTAAAGATACAATCAAGTCCAATCAAGGAAAGCAAGCTAGCTATGTTGGGACCGATAAATATTGAAGATATTGGTAACCACAATGTTGGAACCATGCCTGTTGTGAGTAGAACAGAAGGACCCAGAAGCCACATGGGCCATTTGAGAAACTGAAACTGAACCCCTGGCTGAAGTTTTGACTCTACAGGCACTTCGGCTTTGCTTTTTGCTGGCTCATCTGTTTTACTTGAATCAAGAGTTTCAAATAAATTGGTGCTGCTCTGCAAGAACTTATCATCATGTGTATCGGTGGGAGCATATGTGACAGGTGATGGCTCCCATGGAGTCAACTTTGTGCAGCAAATGCGGGACTGTTTCACGCAAATGCGAGGAAAAGTGAGTCCTTGGAATACTTTCTCTGACTTCAATAATCCCAGGCTACTAGGATGAGCTCTCCCAAAAGTGAAGGTTTGTATTTTGAAATGAGGTTGAGCTAATGATGCCATTCCTATACTCATCCTTGCCTGTCAAAAACTAATCAAGGGGTTTTAGGCTCTTTCTTCTTTGGCACCACTACTTGAGGCGAACTGATTATGCTGCAATAGCCCATAATTATGAACTATACTGTTTCAAGACTGAGAAAAAATAAATTACAGGAACTTCATAGGACAATCTTTTGCAATATTCTCCACCATATCTAATGACTATCCCATAGCCTATAGGCAGTCAAAGCATCAGGATGATAAAGTCTGTATAGTTATAGGCATGTCTCAAAGTGATTATATGGCAAATCGGCAGAGAGGACAGGCTATGGATTAAGATGCACTAGGCAGATTAAAAGTGACTCATTACCCCGTTTAGATCAATTACTTCTTTAGAAATAAATTCAATCACTCCATCACTCATTTAGTCAGCAGGTTTCAGACCCATCCATTGATTTATTTATTTGCATAGGACTCTAATCCATTTAACTGTTCATTACTTGGATGATAATTTTAATTTTTTATTTGATTATTTCAAATCAAATAACATATTTTTAAGTTTTAACTGCAGTAACACATGTGTTTGGCTTTAAATTTTGAGTCATAGGTTTGAAAACACAGTTATTCAACTCAATTGGAGGTTGGATAAGTTACAGCTTTCACCATTCTATGCTAGTAAGATGTTAAAGACGAACTACGGGACTCGGCTTTGATGTTTATAAGCCTACTTTTCCTAGTGTAAGAGTTAATGAAAGATGATGTTCAACAAGTCTTGATCTGATATATATCATACTAGGAAAGTGCTACAATTGAAAACCTGAATTATTAGACACAAGACAATCAAGATTCTCAGTCAGTTTCTCAAATATTATAGATGAAGCATGCTGTTCCCATTCAAGCAACCCCCCAACGTTTTAATGAAGGTATAGATAGGATTGAGGAGAAAAAGGGATCCAAGGAATATTCAATCCCACTTATTCATTATCTTAATCTTAATACATCTCAATATCATCAGTCATTATTCTTAAACAATGAGTTATTTTAGTTTCATATAGTAGTAACTTCAAATCCTCAGTTCCTCACATAATAACAGTAGGAAAAAAGAAGTCAAAACAACAGAAAACTATTTTTTTTTATAACACAACCCTTGAAATAAAACCTCACAACAGTCATATATATGTATTAGATGTTTCATTCTTATGGACAAGAACAGTAATTAGACAATGAAAAACACTATCCTAAAACTCATCTGATGTAATTTTTAAATCCAACTTCTATGTGGTACTAGTATGACTATTGCTAAACGCTAAAATAACGCAGACCAGCTACCACTGCTCTTCCAAAATAATACTGGATTAATTGAAGTTCACGCTTAAAACTCAAATCTAAGTTTATCTTCGATTTTTTTTTTCTATTCCCATCGATTCCCATAAACCAAATAGTTGATAAATGGAAGTAGCTAAGGAAACTGATACAATTTAGGTAAAGATGAGAAACTTGCTCTAATATCAGGGCAAAAGAAAACTAACAAAAAGCTGAAGATTAAAAGAAAAGGAAGGATTACCTGTGCGTAGCCGAATTCTTCTGCGAAATCTAAGAAAAGCCAGGCTGCAAAATATTGAAGATTTTTTAGGTATAGAAGAAGAAGAAGACGATGATAGGCGAGGAAACGGCCATCGTTCCTTTCTCGGACTTGCGACGCTCGACAAGTGTGAATTGATGAGCGAGAAAAAAATAAAGGCCAAAGTCCAAATTTGGTACCATAGTTTTTGCTCAGTTCCCAATTTTGTCTCATATCTTTTTCTGTTACACTTTTGGTCCTATATCTTTTGGTTAGGTCCCAATTTCGTCCCATATATTTTTTTGTTGCAGATTTAGTCCTATATCTTTGAGTCAGTTGCAGAATTAGTCTCATATCTTTGGGTCAAGTGTAGAAGTGGTCTTATATCTTTGCAAAAGAATCAACTAAGATTGATCTTTTTACAAAAATATGAAACAAATTTTACAAATTAACCAAAAGATATGAGACTAAAAATGATATAAGACCAAATTGGGACCTTTGGCAAAGATATAAGACCAAAAGTACAACAAAAAAGATACAAAATCAAATTAGGAACTGAACAAAAGATATGGAACTAAATTAGCACTTTGATCAATAATAAAAAATTAAGAAGCGTCTTAATTTATAGAAAAAATTTAGTTAAAACCACATTTTGGTCCTCTACATTTGGGCCAGTTTTCACTTTAATCCTACATGTTTTTTCATTTCAACGTATCATCCATTATGTTTCAGAAAAATTTCAAGACTGATCTTACCATCAATCTCCGTTAGTATATTTTTGTTAACACTTATATTATTGTAGAAGCTAAAAGCAAACTACATACTCTTTTGATTGTCATCTGTGCATGGTGGTCTCCAATTAAAACTTTTAATATAGTCATGTCAGCAAATTGATCATGCTATATAATCAAAATTGGTGAATTATCATGTATGATTTATGCGTATCATAAAAGAAAAAATGTATGATTTATGCGTACATTTGATGACTAGGTCTATTACTGGAAGCCTATGAAGCATGGACACTGACACGGACATGGGACACGACACGGACACGGACACAGCGACACGTCAAACTCTCAAAATTACGCGACACGACACGGCATATATTTATATATATAAATAATTAAATATTCATAATTTTTAATGAAAAAATTCAAAATTACAATTTTTATTCATAATATATGTCATATCTATTATTATTTTCTCTTGCCTATCATGTTAAAGTTACAAAAAAATGATTTATATTCTAAAATTTATGGATATGTGTCGTGTCGGTGTCATACGAGTGTCGGACACTGACACGTGTCTGACACGGCGACACGCCTTCAAAATGAAGTGTCCATGCTTCCTAGCTGGAAGCACAAAATATGCATTCTAATAATTTTATATAATGATTATGATTGATCCCTATTGATGATAATTACAATAATTACGGGCAACTAATGACATTTAGCATGATATGTTATAAATGTGATTAAAAGTTTTTTATAATTCATATTCAATCATAATTATTTTTTATAACATATATTAGGTAAAGTTCATATCCATTAGGCTAAAGTGCAATTCTGGTCCCATAACTTTGACAAAGGTCTCAATTTGGTCCAATAACTTTTTTTGCTACAATTTTGGTCCCACAACTTTGGCAAATGTCTCAATTTGGTCCCATGACTTTTCTTGTTGAAATTTTGGTCTCATGACTTCTGAAAATGTCTCACACTCGCACCGTTGATCCCAAGCTGATTTTCATCCATTTTCTGTCGTTAACATACTGAGTTGAATGATGAAGTGACAAATATGGGTGAAGTGGATAATATAATGACAGATAATGAATGGAAACCAGCTTGGGACCAACGGTGAGACATTTTCAAAAGTTATGGGACCAAAATTGCAACAAAAAAATTATGGGACCAAATTGAGACCTTTGCCAAAGTTATGAGATCAAAAGTGCACTTTTGCCTATCTATTAACTCACCTCTCTACTATAAATACAATGTTTATTTTTTGTGAAGTTCACCATAAACTGCATGAACAAAATTTTGTGAAGTCAGCGAAACTTTGAAACTATTCTTTTCCTTCAAACTCCTCCCTCTCTCCCCCTTTTCCCTTTTTTTGGTGAAGAACTCTCCTTCTTCCAACTCCTCTACTATTCCCATCTAAAACTTCAATTTTGTTATATGTCCATTCTTTTTAATCCAAAAATACTATGCTATATATTGATTATAGGTTAAAGAGTCATTTTGGTCCTAGATATATGTCCTAATGTTCATTTTGGTCTATTATGTTTCAAAATGTTCAAATTAGTCTGATCCTAAATATTTGCAAAATGTTTCATTTTGGTCCCAACTATTAAATATGGTTTGTTTCAAGTTCAAACGTGACAAGTTTAGAGCTACGTATTGTTTTCGAAAAGTGCTTTCTTTAGCCAGTTGGAGCCCTCAACAAACGAGGTCAAATCAGTCTTAAAAATAGACCTCTTGTTTTATGGTCAAATAAACAAAGTTGATCATATCTTTCTCGTTTTAAATTCGAATGCGACGAATTCAGAAATATGGGGTTTCCACTCCAAGGTTAAAATCTCATTTTTGGTTCTCAAACTATGGGGTAAGTTTCATTTTGGTCATAAAAACTATTTTTTGTTTCATTTTTGTCCTCAACGTTTCACATTTTTTCCGTTTTGGTCTCCAAAATGTGATTTTATTAGAATTTTCACTGTTAAATTAGAGATAAAAATCGACCACAAATTTATCTCCAATTTGTAACTAAGAATGAAAATTTCTCTTCCTCTCTTTGTTAACTTACTTATTATTACATATTTAAGTAGGGGTGGACAAAAACATAAAAAATACATAAAATAAATAAATGAGTTAAATAAAAAAATATGATTTTTTTTAAATAAAGTAGCCCAATTTAGCTCGGTCGGACCCGATGGCTCGGCCTGTTTCTAACCGGGTCGGGTCTCGGGTCGGGACCCTATCACTCTTATATTTGAGAGGGAAATGATTCATTTTTATTATTTAGGTTAGAAATAACGGTGTAAACCATATGAAATAACATTTTTGGGACAAAAAATAGAAAAAATATGAAAGTTTGAGGACCAAAATGAAATAAAAAATAGTTTTATGACCAAAATGAAACTTATCACATAGTTCGTGGACCAAAATTTGATTTGTCTTTACCAATATCCATTTCTTTAACAAAATTTATTTGTTTTGTTTTATCTGTCTTTATCAATATCCATTTCTTCTTCTCCAATTTCTTTCTTCTGAGTTCTGACTTCTGATCGACAAACAAATTTATGGTTCTCAAATTTCTAATTAGTGATCTAAGAAGAAAATTGGGATGACAACGAGGGTACGGTTACCATTGGCATTAATTATTGTGTGTGTGTGTGCACACTTATACTCAGTTACACACACTAGCTATCTAGGCATGTGAAAAAGCTTAAATTAAAATTCAAACTAGATAATCTGAGGATCAATATATATGATTAATAAAAAGTTTAAATTACCTTGTTCAATAACATACGCTCAGTTGCTCATATCAGGTCCACCTAATAAGTTTAATTTTTACTTGAAACTTGAAACTTTTAATTTTTTTCAGAGTAGCGTATGCATGCATTATTACAACACCAAAATCAAGCCTTGATTTTACTCTTCATCTTCACAATTGCTTCACAAAGATGAACAATTAAAAATTTCAATCATGCATATTTAATTTATTGGATCAATAATATAAAATTGTTCTAGTAAATCCCTAAAATTGTCTGCAGTACTGCAGTCTAAAAAGTAGTGCTTTTAGCGTTCCTTATATACTAATATCACTTAACAAGAAGAAATATATATACATATGCATACATGCACATGATACATGTATATATATATATATATATATATCTTATATTATATGGCTCCACCCTTATGGTTGGTCAAAAATAGTGAATTAAAAAATTAAAAAATAAAAAATAAAATCACCCACTCTCTCTCCCACTCACTCTCCCCACTTCTTTAAAAAAATAAATGAATTAAAAAAATGCAAAAAACAATTAAAAATTAAAAATGCCACCACTCTCTCCCCACTCACTCTCCCCATATGAGGTAATTTTAAATTGGTCCTAAATATTTTATAATTTTTCAAATTGGTCCCAAACTTACTCTTTTATCAATATAAAAATTTAATATAATCTTCAACTTTAAATCAATTCAAACGTTACATGCATATTGGCGTGCCCGTTAGGGCACGCCAAGCCCCTAGTATATATATATATGAATGTATATACAAATAGTTAATATAGTTATCGATCTTGTTAGCAAGAATTAAGAATAAACTAACAATTTGGTCCCTGAAAGATTACCGAACTGACAACTCAGTCCTTAAAAGATTAAAATACACATTTAGTCCCTAAAAGATCAAAATGATAAAGTTTTTAGTCACTAAAAAATCAAAACAGTGTACTATTTAGTTCATAAAAATAACTAATAATTAGTATTATCATTTTGATATTTCAAGGGCTAAGCTATATATTTTAATCTTTTAGAGACCAAATTGTGAGCTCGATGATCTTTCATGAATCAAATTGTTAGTTTACTCAGAGCGAGAATTGATGAATTAATTACTTTCTAAAAACCAAATCTGATTAGTGATTAAAAACGAGTACATACACTGCAATAATAATTTAGGGACCATCCACCGAACCAGATTGTATATACATAATTATATATATAGTAACATACCCTTAGAGATAAAAAGCTTGAAAATGTTTAACACACACATATATATGTATATCAGTGGGGCAAGTGTTGCTGCAATTGAGCTTTCCCGATCATAGTTGGCAGAGGAATAATATGAACAAGAAAGTCCCAAACTTTGCATGTGAATGTGATGATCCATTGCAAAAGACAAGTGGGAGAAATAATAATGTTAAGAAGTTGAGGTGCCATTAAGAAAGGCAGTGATGCCCAGATAATGATAAGAAACCAAAGAAGCAAAGGAGACAAGAAGATTAAGATTGAGAGTAAGGAGGCTGAAGAGAGGGATCCAGAAACAAGAAGCAAATAGCTCAGAATGTGATCAAGGTATAGTAAGTAGCCTCTAGCTAGTCTTCTAGGAGTGCTTTTAGGGTTTATATAAAATTTGACACAAAGCAAAAAACTGTATATGGAGATTGAAGTTATGAAGATACGCATCTGAAGAGGATGAGCCTCAGAGGGAGTCTTAGATTTGTTTTGGTACTCAGCTTGAATCACACCAAACAGTATTGAGTCCAGAAATACGAACACAGCATGACATGAGAATGGGATTGTACACATGTTTGCTTCTGCCTCTTGCTCTTCATCATTATTTTGATTTTGAGTACTTGATTTTGGGCTACAAAATTAATCAAGAAATTAATTACTAGGGGTATATATATATATATATATGTGTAAGGATCCCACATCAGACAGGTAGACAGGTTGCTGAGTGTAAGGCATCTTATAATAAGGCATCTTATAAGATCTTGGGCTCTCTGATCAACAGCTAACTTTTGAAGTTGGAAAGGCCAAAGTCATATAATAAGGTGTCTTACACTCAGTAACCTTTCCGATGTGGGATTTGTTCCCGTATATAATAAATTCATGATGATCATCATATATATATATACACATACATATGTACAACTGTCGTAGCAGATTATGGTATATATGCTTTTTCAGTAAATTTATCCAAAGGGAGAGAACTTAAGGTCTCAAAGTCTTCTTTGTAAATTTAAAATGGGTGCAGGTTCGCCCTAACCCACCAACGCAATCTATACTATTCAACAAAACAATGTTTTGTCTGCACACGTGTCAGATTTTCCTTGCAACTTGGATTATTTTTTATTTCCACATCTCAATGAAAGCTTGACACGTGTCCAACATTTTTCATTTGGATAAAAATGGCGCCATCTGATCAATTTTTTTGAGCAAATTTGAATTTGAATTTCATACATCACACTGTCACGGTGGCCTTCTTCTCTTTTTTTCCAATTTTCAATTTAACATTCACATTACACCATTTATCTTCTTTCCATTCCCATTTGTCTTCTTTCCATTTATCTTCATCTTCAATCACCAAAATCAATTTCTTCCCTCCCCAATTTTCAGAATTCAGATTTCAAACTTCCCTCACCAAAATCTTCTCACTTCTCAATCATTAATTTATCATCCAAAATCCAAAAGAAGCAAGCCACAAGGGAAGATCGACCTTCTTCTTTCCCATCCGTGACCCGCCGTCCATCCTCACCGGAACACTATCATCGGTGACGGCCAACTTCGATTTGCTTAGCGACCTCCCTCTTCTTTCTCCTTCTTCATGAATTGGAACGTCATCGCAACGGAGCGTCATCGTCATCGGAATCGTCATCTCTTCTTTTTTCGACCTCCTTCATGAAGTAAGAAAAATCATTAAGATTTGGATGTGATTTCTTCTTCTCCTTCTCTTATTTTTATATCTCTTATGTCTCTTTTTCTGTTTTTTTATGCTCTTCTGGGTCATCTGAAGTTCAAAATCTTATTTAGTATTTTTCTTCTTGATATATTTGAAAGAAGTGGAGTACAGGGTTGGTGTGGAGATGACCAAGTCATATTAAGAGTTCATCTACACTATGATAAAGATCTACCAAGTTAGTGCAAACACCATTGTTCATGTTTATATTCTATTTACAGAGGATATTTTGAGGCATTTAATTTCCATTGGATTCTAAAGACGTATTTAAAATCTGCCTTCAGAAAAAACCAATTAAAAGAAAGTAGATACTTAACGAACAAAAGAAAAAAATAATGATAATTACCCAGACTGAGTAAATTCCTCCATAACAGCGGCAATTTCCCTCACAAGCTGAGTTACGGGGATTGGTTCCTGTAATTTTCCATTAACATATCAGATATAATCTACACTTCAGAAAAAATCTATTGAGGATATACTAAAAGTGAAAAGAAAAAACTCAAAACAAAAGGTATTACCTATTGTTATAAATGTTATCATTAATATCTAATTCCATTATTTTCTAATCTTCGCAAAACAATACAACATAATGCGTGTATTTTCAAGAGCAATGTTCCCCCTTGATCATGTTATGACTTATGATATAGCTTCACGCATAAGGTTTCTCTTTTGCATTATTACGTAACTTCTTAAGGGAGTCAGATTGTTTCATATGCAGAACTGCAGACAAATTGGACAGCTTTGATGAAGGTTTAGTTGGCCCTTCTATGGTACTGTATAGAGGTAATGTCTATAAAGATACCTTATCCCATCTGGCATGCATTATTTCTGATTTTTGGAAGGTAATAGCAGAAAATCTCTTATATGTTGTCTTATGTGTTTGTCTAAGGAATGAGTTATGTTCTGTTGATTCTTTCTGTTGATTCGTAAAGCTGGTGCAGGAAGCAGGCCTTTACATTCATCTCAGTATTGGCCCTTATGTTTGTGCTGAGTGGAGCTTTAGGTAATTGATTCAAACATTTATTTTCTCTTTTGACCCAAATAATTTTTTTCTTTTTTAAAAATGTAATCTCTTTTCATATTGTAACCTGAAATATATAAAAGGAATCATCTTGATCTTCTATTTATAGGGGTTTCCCTGTTTGGCTGAAGTACATTCCACGCATCAACTTCAGAACACACAATGGGCCTTTCAAGGTGAGACAAGAAGTCTCATTGCTTCGGAATATTTTCCTTCTGCATGTCATGCAATTACATTGATGTTTTATGCAGAATAGCTACAAAAGAATTCCAGGAAGAAAAAGTTCTGCACTTAAAAGATATGGATCATTACAGTTCTGTTCTTATACATGCTGCATTTTATATTTGGAAATGTTTTTCTTACTTTTTACCTTCATTCTGTTTAATGTAATATCAGGTTTAGCTTTTTCATTTGTTTGACTTTTGTCATCTTCAATTTTAGGCAGTAGAAGAAACTGGGAGGAAGTTAAAAGTATATGTTGTTGAAAAGGTATGGTTTTGTGTTTAGGTTGCCAATCTAATTTTTTGTTCTTACTTTGATCATGTATTTGGTTTCTATTTTGTATCTTTGGGGATCCATCATGCAAATATGCCATAAGAGGAAACATAGAAAAGGTATGGTTTTGTGTTTAGGTTGCCATCTTATTCGTAAGTTAAGTTAACTTCATAAATCAGTAAACCTTATTTCCTTGGACAGTTAAGGATCTTCTGTTGATTAATGTTACTTTTTGGCTAAATTAAATTGTCACCGTTACAGAAAATTTATTGGACTTAAATAATTGGTATTAATTGAGTATTCATGTAAATATGCATAATTGCTTATTGGCTTCGTTACTGCTATTGATTCAGATTAGTGCAATACCTCAGTCCGATGCCCAAATGTGATAGTTGTTCTTCCTTTTCTTTTTCAAGATGTTTTGTTAGTACATGTACATCATCTGACAAAGTAGATATTAGTCTGAACACATATATTGCGACTGTAGTTATGGGGAAAATTGGGGGGCAAGGAGAGTCTTGGCATGGTCATGTTATTGTAGTAACCATTGCTCCGGAATATCGTCAGCAACAATTAGCCAAGAAACTGATGAATCTACTGGAAGACATCCGTGACAAGATGTAAGATATACCTAAACTTTTTTGTCTGAAGTCTGAACTGATTTACCATTTTTTAGGGACTTTTTTATACCTTATACTATAACTTGACAACTACTGAGGAAGCCTGATCCAGTTTGTGACTGTCATATGCTTATGTTGGATATTTTCCTATAAAATATGTTGTTGCTGGTATTATGTCAATTATCCTTGAATCTATTTTTCATGTTTCAAAATATATATTATTATAGTTTAATCCTCTTCCTTATAACTGACTGACCAATTTTGGGGCAAAAGCAACCTTGGGAATTCCCTCTATACAAGTTATGTAACTGGACATTGGACACAAGATCAATAGATAAGAGGCAATAGTGATTGGTATGTATGAATTATAGTCATTTGGGGCAAGAATGTACAGAGGAAAATGGTTTTAATTACACATAATGAAAATCAATTTACAAATCGTCATCTAGCCTGGAAAAACAACAGAGTTGAAAGCCACCTAGCTCCTTCCTTCAAAGTTGGTAGTGGTATGGTAGATTCTACATCGAATCTGTTTGACACCTATATTTTGTTTTAATAACTTCTTCAAAAATCAAATGATCACAAAGTATGATTAGTGAATTAATCAATAATTTGTATTGTGTCATAATACTTTGTGATTATCTAATTTTCATGTTGAACACATTAAATAAGTAGCCTGATTTATTTGGTTTGATGATCTATGACATTCTGAAATGCACCAGCTAAAGCTTTCACCTTGCTTGCCTTCTTCTCCAATTTATTGTTGGTCCCTTCGATTACTTCAATCGGTGACTGTGGAGATTCCTCCTTCCCTTGCTTTTCCTGTGTTGATTCACTCTTCACCTCTTCAATTTCACTCTTCTCCACATTGTCACCATCTCCTACTTCACTGGCGTATACCTCTACTCTTTCCTTCTCTTCTAATGCTAGCATGATGTTTTTGTTACTTCTTATTTTTCTTTTATGGAATTGAAAATTCAGTCTCATATCTGTATTGTTTTATTATTTTCTTTTATGGAATTGAAAATTCAGTCTCATATCTGTTACCTGAAGGGTCATAGCTCAAGAATAATTTTTGCAATATTTGCAGGCAATGGTGTTTGGTAGAGTTGGTTAGAGTTGTGAACTTTTATATTAATCAATGGTGTTTGTTTTAAGTATTTATAATTAGATCTTTCAGGGACTAAATTGAAAAATCTATCATCTTTCAGTGACCAAATAATTAAGTTACTCTTTTTAAAAGGAAGATGACTAAATTAAATCAAGTACTCAATTTTCAGGTGTATTCTCTATCTTTTTCTTGATGTCTATGCTGACTACTACTGCAGTTGCATTTTTGCCCAAATTACCACTAGGTAACAGTCCTCTATCATCTTATCTTTAGTACTGCACTTTAATTTTTTAATGTTCATGTTTCTCAATTTGGAGTGGATATATATATTTATAAATTTACTACTATTTTACATATCAGTTAATTGGAATTGCTTTGAATGAAAGACTTGATTGTTCATGTCTTTGTTGAAATTAACTGCAACTCCCCTGAATTTTCGTTTTGGTCTTAGCTGAGGAAGGTCCCTTTATCTCTGCTTCTATTTTGGTACTGCACTTTACTGCAATTTACTTCTATTAAGGAGAATCAGCAGAAAAGAAAAATTGAAATAGCACATATGTTTGGCTGTGACTTTTGTTTACATATTCTAATTGACTGGTGCATCTCAATGACTTTTCCATCATGTCTATATCTTGAGATTACTTTGTTATATATCTTGAGATTCATGCATTCATTTGAAGAAGACTGACTGTGACTTTAAATAATTAATCAGAGATCAAACCCTTCTTTTGCACACATATGGCCTAATGCCGCCAAGAATGACCTGCATGTTCTTTATGGAAGGTATAAACTTAAACTTATATTCATTTTTAATTATATTTTTTTCCAGATTTGTTTTGCTGTCATGTGACAGTAGTATTCCCACAGATTTCATGAAGTTATCTCTCTTTTTACTTTAGAACCAGATAAATATACCTGTTTTATTTGTCATTAAAATGCTTTTACTAATGGGAGCATTTTACTCCTACAAACTTAGTTGAATCACCTGAATTTTGTACCAAAACATAGCGATTATAAGTTGCCTTTTGTTAGTGTAGATTTTGCAAATGATTAGATCTTTTTGTTTTGGTTTCCAATCAACTTCAGCAGTGAACTTTTCCTGTCAAGTTTGAAATATAAATCTTTTGTCTTAAGTTTAGAGAATTCTAATGCCATTAATCCACATTGTGTTCAACCAGATTTTGCTTTATCTCCATTTCTCAATTTCATATTGTTGCTTGGAGAAGCTTTGATAGTTGGGCACTTCTCTATAAATAGGCATGACTTGGTAATGCTAATATAATGTAATTTTGTTTTATTTTTCCAGGCCTGTTCTGAATTTTGAAGATTCTTTCTCAGGAGCAATTAGGATTTTATAAGTGGTATATTGCAAGAACTTTGATGATTTAGAGAATTTTAGACATTGGAGCATGAGTATTCCTAATCAAGGACAAATTATATGATCTTTGGTGTAGATGACATGAAACCAGAATTTTAGCTTTCTCTATCAATAACTTCATCAAGAAACCTTTTTATCAATGTCAAAGAAACCTTTTATCAGTGTCCTGAACATGAATTTAACTATGACGTGAGGATATCTATTTAACTATGATATATACTATGCAGTTAAGTTCAATGAAGGCACATATTTATTTTCACTAATAATTGGGTGTGTAATGATATTAAGTTGCTTTTGGATATTAACTTGTGTAGTACCTGTAATGATATTAAGTTGTGTAGTACCTATAATGTAATTCAACTTCCAAGCCTATGAAGATATAGTTGCTTATTCACATTGTGTTCCAACTTCCAAGCCTATGCAATTCAAGCAACCCACCACCTCTTTGTTTTTGGTCCAAGTAGTATCACTCTTTTAATAGGCATTATCTTTTAGTTTTGGAATGGTGTAATGTAGGATTTTGAGTTATTTGAACCTTTGTCTATATAGAGACATTGTTGATACCCATGTAGCATAGTTGCAAAAGTAATGTCATCAAATTAGGCACAATCTTCCTCATTAGCAATACAATTTCAACAAAAAGAAAAAATAAAAAAAAACACCCGTGCGAAGGCACGGGTACCATACTAGTATATATATATAATAAGGTTTTAGTTGAACAAGAAAATTTTTAATGAGTGTAAATTCGTTATTGGGCGATGGATGAATCCATCTTGCCGTCTTGTATTTTAAAAGAAAAAATTATTGTAGCAGTTGGTAGTTAGTACATCTGGTTTGATGGCTTTGCAGTTTTTTAATATATAGGGTATTTAATTATATTTCAGGTTGACGATTTATATATATATATATATATGTACACCTTTATAGTTTGCATAAATAAAATTTAATAATGCATATAAAATAATAAATCAGATGGTTACTGTGTGATGATTTCTTAAAAATTGCTTATGTATATATATATTATTAGAAAGAGAGAATGAATTAAATAAGACTAATAAATTAAATTAAATTACCTTGCTCCAGTATTAGAATATTTTAGATGACATGAGCAGCTTCCTCCCAGCTTTGATTTTCTTCTGTTTAGTGCAATTAGTTTAGGTTTTCTGGGTCTTAAATCTCTTGAGTTGCTGGCTGAGACAATAATAATATCCTCTCCCATCTCACCATTAATGGAAGCATCCATGATGTATAGTAATAATGTAGTCTTGATCTGTTGAGTTCGATAGCAAAAATTTAATATTAGCCCTAATTAATACAGTAAGTAACATGCATCCTCTTTCTCATCTCATGGAGATTGGAGCACATATCATTTTCATCTAATTAATTTCAAACATTAACGTCATCAGCAAATTAAAAGTCTTAATTACTTTCGCTGTTTTGCTTAATGCATGTTGCACCACGTTGGGGTCCACACCAGTGTGAGAACTTTCTCCGAATTATATGAATGAGAGAAAAGCTTCTAGCTTATATATATATATATATATATGGATTTATCTAACATATGTCCTTAGAACACATTTTAAGATTTCTTCTGATAGGTTAGTAGAGCATCTCATATCTTGAAATTTATGAAAATTCATTTAAAAGATAATTTTTAATATTTGAAAATTCAATTGACCAATCAAAAGAAAGCTTAACATGTGCTCTATATATATATATATATATACTAGTTGCTTTGCGTGCCCTAACGGGCACGCAAATATGTATATAAAATAAATAAGGGACTAAATTGTTAACTTAGTAAAGAAAGAGAGACTAAATAGTAAATTTTCTCTTATTTTTAATTTCATAGACTATAGTTTTAAACATGGACTACCAGAAAGGGGTGAAGCTATATAATATAAGATATACACGAAGTCTTAATTAATTAATTTCCTAGTATTTACAAATTAGTGGTCAAAGATGAATTTTAAAACCTCCAAGAATGAGCCCTTTCAAAAATTAAAGCTTCTACGTTTTCCACCAGGCCCTCTCAGCTCTCACTTTTACAGTCACTGATGAGGATGATATATATCTTTAATAGGCGTAGGGACATAGAAACTTCCGAGAATTAATGAATGTATATGATATATCAATCCGGGTAGGCTTACTTGGGAATGATTATGGAGTAGGGAGGATGAAAATGTCCATACTTCATGAATATCATAATTTTAGCTGTTGGATCTGAATTTGGGACCCGATAAAAATTGAATAAATCTGAATACCTACATGTATTTAACTTGGGGTGTTTATATTAGTGGTTCGAGATCAAATCCAATCCAGTTTGAAAGTTCGAGATAGTTTACTTTGGGCTGACGAGTTAATTTGGTCTAAGAAAATGAACTTGCAGTGATTTAAGTTTGGCTACATGTTTAAGAATTATGAGCTCGCACAACCCGCCAACCGGCACTAGCTAATTCTTTTATTTTTTTTAACTATAACACTACATATTGTATATATTTTGAGGCTTCACTTAAAATATGTAGTGTAGTGTAGTGTAGCACATTAATTTAATCAAAAATGCATATTAACATCTACATATTCCACTCATAACTCAAAGTATTACTTTAATCAAAAATGCATATTAACATCTAACGTGTAGTGTAGCACATTAATTTTAACTAATTCAAATATAAGCATATACGATTTTCATAAGCTTTTGTTGTTATACTAACCCACGAGCCCCCCAATCCCATTACTTTTCGGTTATGGTTGAAATAATTTTTTTCTAAGACCTAATCCAAACCAATCTGCTTATATAAAATCTCACTCCAATCCACTTCACCCATAACCCAACCCAAGCCATACCTCATTGATTGAGCCGGTTTATACCATGCTATCTAGAGGTTTTTGGATATGTTTTATGATGTTTATAACCTATATTAGGTGTTTTACGCCTCTAGATATAATAATTGTTGCATTGATATCACAATTGCATTCTGGTTCTTTTATCGATTTTTAGTGTAATTCTCTCGTGTTTTAAGTGTTTAATTATATCTTGAGGTTTTACATGTTTATCTGAGTGCAATTGTAAGTTTTTAGGAGCCAAAGACCCAAGGATTGAAGTGGAAGAAGGCCGGGATCGAAGCGGAATCAAGTCGAGAGCGAAACGGTGAAAAAACCTCACTTTTAGACCCTTGTCAGTTGTCTCGCCAGATAATTCATCTGGTGAGAGTCTGGCAAGCAAGAAATTCCAGCAAGCACCTTAAAATCTCGCTAGATGCACATCTGGTGGAACAACTGGCGAAGTCGCGAATCCTACACTAATGGTTTATTTTGACCTGGTTCGTTACCCAACTTAAATGACCTGATATCCAACGTACTAGACTCGAAATCCTAACCCATTTTTGTCCCTTTTGAGCCTATTACACATCTCTAAACCTAGCCCCCATTTTCTTACATTTTTCTCTCTTCTCCTTCACGCCCCATTTTTCTCCATCTTCACCTTGCTTCACCATTAGGGGGATTTCTATCACTTTATTGTCTTTTCTCTTAGGGTTTTCTATTTAGTTGTTTAACTTTGATAGAAACTCTGATGTAGTAGATGATTATATATATTTCTTGAGCTTGGATTCATTGTATAACAGTTTGATTCATCTATTCGATACTCTTCGTTGTTAAGCTCTATCGTATGCATGTGTGATGATTGTGTGGTAATTTTAGTTGATAGTTCATAGTTGTATAATTGTCAATTATTGAACTAGCTCTTAAGATTATATTGGACTAATTTGAGATGTGAATTAGTTAATTAGCTAGGTTGTTAATTGGTCGCTTGTTTAAGAACTAATTAATTGAATTGATTGATCCTTTACTATGAGTTCTCATGGCGAAGTCATTTTGGTCCTTGTGTGTGAATTCCCTATGATATTTGTGGTGCTATGATAGCCGAATCATTCTGTCACTTCGAGTGTTTCTCCATTTTGGTATGTTTTTATAGTTTACTTTCGCATTCGTTTTAGTCCTTAAGTTTGCATTTCTATCTTGTTTTGTTCCAAACCAATTTCAAATCAATTTTGATAAGTTTAGTGTATAGTTTTGCATTCTTTTCCGGCTTCTTGGAACCGCTTTCACTCCATATATGCGGAGTCCTTGAGAGAATACGACCAGGCAAGTTCATTATATTGCATATCTAGTTGATCTTTTTGATGCGCATCGTGACGTGCACAATCACTCATGAACCCCATAGATTTAACGTATAAAATTGCATGTTTCAATCTGGGTTTCAGTATAGGAATACCCAACCCTTGTCTTACGCATTATAGTAATTTTTAACTATTTAAAAAAATATATATTATAATAATAAATTATATTCTATATAAGTATAAATTTATATTTTTATGTAAAACTAAAATAATAGTATAATATTATATAATATAGTTAAGTATATTTTATAAAAAATAAATTATTTATTTTAATTTTTTTTTAATCTACATATGGGTTTGAGATTCAACCCATTATAAAGTACTTTGAGAGTGATAGGAATGAATTTTATGTTTGAATATGTTATATTTCTGAACTTTTATATTTATTATTTAATGAATTGGATGAACATTTGTTAGTTGTCTCTCTATTCAATCTTATGCATATAGAAGAACTATGAACTTTATGTGTGAATACTACTTAGTTAATTATTTGTTTGTTTTTAATGGAAAAGAAAATAAAAAATAAAATGAAACACAAGAGAGAGGGAAAAAACGAGAATAAGTGAAGAGTCGACAAGGAATGAGTAGCAGAGAAAAAACTGGTTCTAACACCCCAAAGTTTTCACTATTTCGCCTTTGAGTCCCTTGCTCTTACAATCAGGGACCAAAATGTATGTGAGCAAAACAATGAAGGTTAGAATCGTAGTTTCTTGCTAGAGACTAAAATGTTGGACAAAAAGTCCTCACAGGTTTTCTTTAGAGTAAACATGCAATACAGTCCCTGAAAGATACGATCGCTCGCATTTTAGTCCCTGAAAGATGTAAATGGTAGTTTTAGTCCCTGAAAGATATGGTCGCTGAAATTTTAGTCCCTGAAATATGTAAATGGTAGTTTTAGTCACTGAAAGATGCGTCGTTTGGACAATATAGTCCCTTCGTCACCAACAGTTAAATATGATTAACAGTGCAACTGATTTGGCCAATTAAACCCTCATGTGGCACGTTAAGTCTGTCTTCCATTAGCCACTTGTAAATTTGAGTTGGCAAAGGACCAAATCATAATCTTCCTAGGGTTATTGATTTCGTTCATTTCATCATCTCCACCAAAGGTGTTCATCAGCACGAGTATAATTAATGGGGCTTCCCATTGAGAGTGATCCTCTAGAATGGAGAAGAATGATGCAGCTAGAAGAACTTCTTCAAGTTGGCCGATACCTATTCCTCCACCAGCTTTCTTAAATTCTTCTTCCCGGCCCTGACTTTGCGCCTTCGTCTCCTGTAAATGCAAACCTACTTAATGATGCTAAATTGAATGTAAAACCTAGACTAACATATTTCAAATTGCCGCCATCATACAGTGAAGAGAATAAGGTTTTCTTTTTTCTTCTCTTTAGTTTTTTTTCTGTTGTTTCAGTTCTTTTGTTGTTTGTTGTTGGACATTTGGTGTTTGTAGTCTTTTGGCTGATTGTGAAATTTATGCAAATTGCATCTTGGTGATTGTGGCAGATATGCAGATTGTGTTAGCTAATTGTAGTTACAGAGTGTAGAAGTTTTATTGAGCTGATTATGGCAATTATGAAGATTGCATCTTGGTTATGGGGATAACAAGCAACATCTGGTTATGGGCATAATAAGCAACATCTGGTTATGGGCATAACGAGCAACATCTAGTCAGGGCATATTGAGCACACCTCAGAAGTTTATTAGCTATTAGGATGTTATGTAAATATTTTTTTTATGTATTGTTTTCTCTTTTAGGTATGTACAAACTACAGTCAAATACATTTCTATAAGAGACTTAATGTATTTGAATGTAAGACCTAGACTGGCATATTTCAATCACATTGGTCCTTTGCCAACTCAAACTTACAAGTGACTAATGGAAGACAAACTAACGTGACACATGAGGGTTTAACCGGGCAAATCAGCTGCACCGTTAGCCATATTTAACTGTTGGTGACGGAGGGACTACATTGTCCAAACGACGCATCTTTCAGGGACTAAAACTACCATTTACATCTTTTAGGGACTAAAATATTAGCGACCATATCTTTCCGGGACTAAAACTACCATTTACATCTTTCAGCGACTAAAATGTGAGTGACCGTATTTTTCAGGACTTTATTGCATGTTTACTCTTTTCTTTATTTCGAGTTATGCTCTTTGTCCTTTTATTTTCAATTCCTCATGTCAGTTTCTCTCCCTTGAACTTTTCCACCATTTTTCATGCTACTACCCCTTGTTCTCTGTTTTTTTTTTTTTACTGTGATTTATAGCTGAAATCAGCCCACTATTATTAAGGAAAATATAAGCCCTAAAAACAAAAAATAAAAAAGGTCAAAAGGTCATTTTGGTCCTAAATGTATGGCCTAATGTTCATTTTGGTCTATTATATTTCAAAATGTTCAAATTTGTCCTAAATGTTAGCAAAATGATTCATTTTGGTCCTACATGTTGGTAAAATGTTTCTTTTTGGTCCCAAACTATTGAATTTGGTCATATTTCTCTCGTCTCTCATTTTAAGTTCAAATGACTTGTTAAGAAGAACTCGTAGCTCAAAATTCGTCTCTTTTGAATTTATAACGAAAGAGATATGATCAACTTTGCTTGTTTGACCATAAAATGAGAGGTATACTTTTAGGACCAATTTGACCTCATTTGCTGACGGTCTCAATTGGATAGAGAAAGTATTCTTTGAGAACAATATGTAGCTTTAAACTCGTCACGTTTGAAGCCATATTCAATAGTTGGGACCAAAATGAAACATTTTGCAAACATTTAGGACCAATTTGAACATTTTGAAACATAATGGACCAAAATGAACATCAAGGCATACATTTAGGACCAAAATAACCCTTTAACCATAAAAAAATACATGTCACCCCAAACATTTGACAATCCAATGGTGAGAGACAACAATGAATTTTCTTTTTAGCAACTCCCTTTCCCCCCCNTATATATATATATATCATTATTACAAACATATATATAACAGAAACTAGTAATAAATAAAAAAAAGAAAAAACAGGAAGTGAATTTCCCAGAATTGTATTGTAGATCACACTCATGAATTGATGGGGTTGCTAGATTTAGGCACAATAATAGTAGCATTTTCAGTGTTAACCTCTAACACAGGACTTTCATAAAGCGATTTGGCCTCAAGTGAACTCTTCATCAACTTGTAACACACTCTGTATGTGATTGCAAACACATGAGCGTTTTCACACCCTTTGGCCAATACAAAGTTAAGTCCCTCACTAGTTATTACCAACCCATTGGATTTTGCTAAATCAGACAAAGGGCATGAGAAATTTGGGAACCAATTGAACTTTATGTTATTTTCAACCTCAAAACTTGATTCAAATGCTGCCAATATGGTCTCTTCAAAGTTTGCAGCATTTTTTTCATCTCTCAAACATGTCAAGACTTTACCATCGCACCTTCCAAAATATCCTAAAGCTGTAATTGTGACTTGTACCAACCCAATATGCAAAAACTGGTATTTGCTTCTATACTCTCTGATGGCATCTCTGGATAGCAAATATGTATCTTTCTTCTTCGTTTTCAGAGGAAATGAATGCTCCAGAGTCTTGATCTTGGAGCCACAAAGAAAGTTAAGCCTAGAAAGCATGGATTCTTTATAGATTTGATAACTGGGTATTTTTGTTATTCTACCATTACCTCTATTTTCAAAGTGCGTTATGCTGTACTGTTCTTTACCTTCATGATCGCTTGAAAATTCTTTGAGAATTGACCTTAGGGTTCTGGATCCTGTCTCTGCAGCCATCTCAGCTATCTAATCTGAAGGGTTATTGAAGAAGAATTAATGAGTATGAATCATCATAACAACAGATAAGTCTCATTTCCTTTATGTTAATAAAACACTTGACACTTAAAACAAGACAATAATTTGGAAAGATTAAGGTATAAATTAAGAATAATATGTACATGGACAAAACAGATAATTAGCTCAGTTTCTTACTTGTTGGACAGAGAAGCAAGACCCGTCGATTGCGTTCAAAAAATGGAGAAGAAAGGAATGTGAGAGGTGTTATGAGATACTCAAATCTTCATTTGGGAATTTGAGACTTTTTTCCTCAAGGACTAAGTATTTATTTAATTATTCCTAAAACAAGTGACTACTAAAAAAATTTCCGGTAGATGGCCAGATGTGACAGTTTTTATTTGTTATTTTTTTTAAAAAAAATTTAAAATGTAAGTCTGACCTGCATTGGACACGTGTCCAGTGCAGGTGACACTCGGCTGTCAAACAGCCGAGTCCAAACTCGGCTGTTTGACCGCCGAGTCTGATCTTGGCTGTCAGTCAGCCGAGATCAGTGTAGTCTTGTCACAGACAAGACTACACACTCATGGGTTAGTAAAAAAACATTTTACTTCACATATATATTTCTACTGTGTTCGAAGCGAAAATGAGAAGGCAGACTCACGTTGAGGGGAAATTGAGGGGCTTGTATGGATGCATTGTGAGTGGATTGTGAGAGCCGGTGGGACCATTTTTTTTTCATCTGAGGAGAGACCAAGCAAGGAGAAGAAATAATGACTTTTTTCTAATTGATATCATTTTCTTGCCTTTGAAGTGGATGGTGAGAGCATTGTGGGACCATGTAGGTAAGTTTAATTTGTACTTGTACGTTTTTTTTTCTTATTTTTAGAGGTATTTTAATTTCTATGATTTNTTTTAAAAAAAAATTTAAAATGTAAGTCTGACCTGCATTGGACACGTGTCCAGTGCAGGTGACACTCGGCTGTCAAACAGCCGAGTCTGATCTTGGCTGTCAGTCAGCCGAGATCAGTGTAGTCTTGTCACAAACAAGACTACACACTCATGGGTTAGTAAAAAAATATTTTAGTTCACATATATATTTCTACTGTGTTCGAAGCGAAAATGAGAAGGCAGACTCACGTTGAGGGGAAATTGAGGGGCTTGTATGGATGCATTGTGAGTGGATTGTGAGAGCCGGTGGGACCATTTTTTTTTCATCTGAGGAGAGACCAAGCAAGGAGAAGAAATAATGACTTTTTTCTAATTGATATCATTTTCTTGCCTTTGAAGTGGATGGTGAGAGCATTGTGGGACCATGTAGGTAAGTTTAATTTGTACTTGTACGTTTTTTTTCTTATTTTTAGAGATATTTTAATTTCTATGATTTTTTCTTGGATTTATTGACAGATATATATTTTATTTTTAAAATATTTTCTAATTTATATTTATATTAAAAATATTTACTAATATATATTATATTTTACGGCTGAAGTGACAGCTTGGATGAAAAATTTTTTTGCCGCAAGTCGTTCCAGGTTGGTACGACTTGCGTCAAAATATTTGTATGCAAGTCGTTTTGGCCCAGAACAACTTGCGACACAAATTAACCTTTATTTTCATCTCATTCCCCACTTACAGTAACCATCCCATCCCATCTCATCCATCACTCCCTGTAGTCTCCCACGTCCCACCTACTACCCTTCTCACTTTTTTTCTTTTAATTATATTCACTACAAGAAAACAGGCAATTTGTGACGGATATTTGTGACGGACTATGTTCCGTCACAAATCGGTCCCAGATCCCTTACAAAATCCGTCACAAAAGTTGATTTTCCATTTTCAGATTTTTCAGTCTATTTGTGACCGATTTCTGAGATGGACTTGATCCGTCACAAAATATTCCCGTCCCAAAAATGAAAAAGAGGCGCTAGTTTTTTACATATTCCCACTCTCCCACTTTAATTTTCATTTTTTTCCCTCCCTTGCCAATTTCGTCCTTTATTTTCATCTTAGGGTTTTCATTTTTGTTAGTTCAAGTTCCCCTCCTTCCTCCATTCCTCTCCAACCTCAGATGCCACCACCACCGACGACCACCATAGGGTTCGTCGC